>CAUYPK010082319.1:0-30228 GCA_963574355.1 Loris lydekkerianus
TGTAAATGTCAAGCCACGGTGACTGGGAAAATGCCAGGAAGGCTATGTTGAATATTGGGATGAAAATGTGTCAAATGGTTTATGAAGCTAGTATATGATGCCCCATGATCATATCAATGTACACAGCTATGATTTAATAAAAAAAAAAAATTAATTAAAAAAAAAATAAAAAAAAAAATAAAAGTTAATGATAAATAAATAAAAATTGGCTCAGCCCCTATATCTCAGCAGTTAGGGCACCAGCCACAGATACCAAGACAGGCCGTTTTGAACCCAGCCCGGGCCAGTTAAACAACTGCAACAACAACAACAAAAATATATGGGCATTGTGGCAGGCACCTGTGGTCCCAGCTACTTGGGAGGCTGAGGCAAGAGAATCACTTAAGCCCAAGAGTTTGAGGTTGCTGTGAGCTGGGATACCACAGTACTCTACTGAGGGTGACACAGTGAGACTCTGTCTCAAAAAATAAATAAATAAATAAATAAAATTTTAAGGAAAAAAAACAAAGGAAAACATCCCTCCAAAAAATCCCACCATCCAGAGATAAGCACAAATTGCATTTTGGTGATTGCTATGGTTTGAACATGTGTCCCCTGTGAAACTCATATTGAAACTTAATCCCCAATGTAACTGTATTAAGAGGTGAAGTCTTTAAGAGGTGATTGGGTCATGAAGGCTCCTTCCTCATGAATGTATTAATCCACTAATCCACTAATGGGTTAGGTATCATGAGGGTGAGTCTGTTATAAAAGCGAGTTTGGCATGCTCTTGCTCTCACCATATGATATCCTCTACCATGTTATAACAGCAAGAAGGCCCTCACGAAATGTGGCCTATTGACCTTGAACTTCCCTGCCTCCAGAACTGTAAGTAAGAAATTTGTTTCCCCTATAAATTATCCAGTGTCAGGTAGTCAGTTATAACAACAGAAAACAGACAGTGACTATGTGCGTCCACATACACACCACACACACACACTGTTACCAGGATGGGATCTCATACATGCTGTTTATATCATGGACAAATTTGGGGGATGAGGAGCTAGGAATGGAGCATGAAGCTGGAAGAGCCCTCAATTGGGTAAGTCACTTCACCTATCAGAGCTTCCGTTTCCCTACCAGTGAACATCAAAAAGTGGAAACAAGGCTGGACATGGTGGCTCACACCTGTAACCCTAGCACTCCAGGAGGCTGAGATGGGTGGATTGCTTGAGCTCACAGGTTCAAGACCAGCCTGAGCAAGAGTGAGACCTTTCTCTACTAAAAATAGAAAAACTGAGGCAAGAGAATCACTTGAGCCCAAGAGTTGGAGGTTGCTGTGAGCTATGACACCACAGTACTCTACCCAGGGCGACAGCTTGAGACTCTGTCTCAAAAAAAAAAAAAAAAAAGTGGAAATAAAAGATGGAATGCTTCATGTATTTGCATGTTGCCAGGCCAATCTTCTCTGTATCATTCAGATTTTAGTATACGTGCTGCGCGTAAGTGATTACTCTCATGAACACTTTTATTCATACCTTTTTTGCACCATCCCTAAACATAATTAATTAGCTTGATATGTGACCTTCAGCACCTTTAGTTATGTCCAGTTATTCATATACAAGCCTATTCATATATGTATAGACTGTTTTTGTTATTTGCTTTATAAAAGTGGGGTCGTGTGTGCGCATGCATGTGTGTGTGTGTGTTTGTGTAGATATTCTTCTCAGGAGTGTATCTTTCCCACTTAACAATACTTTGAGGAATCCCTCCAAGTCTGCTGGTATAGACCTAATTCTTCCTTTTTAAGGACTAATACTCAGTAATATGGATATACCATTAAATACTGATGGGTGTTAATTTTTCCCCTCTTTACCACTGCAAACTGATGTACTACTAACATCCTTGTACACAATCCTTATATAGAGGTATTCTTGTTTCCATGTTACTTTTCACTTTAAATTCTTCTATACTCATCTCGGGTGCATCTTGGAAGAGTGCAGGTGAAGTTTACTAAGTGTAGAGTATATGGGTTTTAACACAATAATTAAGAAAATGCCATGAAGGCTATGTTAACCAGTTCGGTGAAAATATTTCAGACTGTATATGGAACCAGTACATTGTACCTTATGATTGCATTATTGTATACAGCTATGATTTAATAAAAAAAAATATTCTTCTATACTGTTTGAATTTGTACCATGAGCAACTATTGATTTTACTTAAAAAACAAAATTTATCACTGTACAGGGCCTGAACTTTGCAATCAGACACATCTGAATTCAAATTCCCTAAGACTCAGACACTGCTAGTGGGAGTGTGAAGTAATACATCCACTTTGGAAAACCATCTGGCATAATTTACTAAACTTGAACGTATGTATACCCTATGAGCCAGCAACTTTACTCCTAAACATATTTGGCACAAATGCATGCACATGTGCGGCTCTGAGAAATATACAAAGATATTCTTATCACTCCTATATGTAATAGCTGAAAACAGGCTGTTCCAAATATCTGAAAATAATACGAATAAATTGTGGCATATTCCTAAAATAAAACACTAGACTGCAGCTCTTCTCAAAAATGTAATCTGTGGACCTCTAGGGAGTCCCCAAATCCCTCATGGGGAATCCTCAAGGTCAAAACCATTTTAATAATAATACTAAAAGGCTATTTGCCTTTCTCACTATGTTGACATTTATACTGATGGGGCAAAAGTAAAGTTATATATTTAAAAACAAAACTACCATCAGTTTAGCACAAATCAAGGCAGTGGTACCACCGATATTGGTATTCATTACATTATTCATCTCCCACGCACTCACAGTAAAAAGTTTTAGATGAAGCAGTAAAAATCAATTTTATTAAGCCTCAATAACTGGGTCCACTTAAATGATTATTTTCCATCTGATGAACTAGGAGGGATGCATAAAGCATGTCTATTACATACCACTGTACGATGGTTGTCTCAAGGAAAAGTATTTGTTTGACTTGAGCTGAACTACACACTTTTCATAGAACATCATATTTTCTTGAAAGAATGACTGACAGATAAACTTGTTATTCAGATTTAAGCTTTTGGCAGTTCCCTTGAGAATGAACAAAGTGAGTCTTTTACTTAACTAACAGTATTTGCTACCAATAATTTTGGGGCTTTCAAGTAAAAACAAATTTTGGAAAATCTATTTGACCTTGACTGCTTTCTAATTCTTAAAGACTCTTCTAATAAAACCTTTGGCAATACTAATAAATGTGATTTTAGGGATAATATACAGTAAAATGTGTCAATATTTAGAAGCTGGCCAGGTGCATGGCTCATACCTGTAATCCTAGCACTCTGGGAGGCCGAGGCAGGTGGATTGCTTGAGCTCAGGAGTTCCAGACCAGCCTGAGCAAGAGTGACCCCCTCTCCAAAAATAGCGGGCATTGTGGCAGGTGTCTGTAGTCCCAGCTATTTAGGAGTCTGAGGCAAGAGGATCACTTGAGCCCAAGAGTCTGAGGTTGCTGTGAGCTATGGCACAGGCACTCTACCGAGGGAGGCAGAGTTTGACTCTGTCTCAAAAAAACAAAACGAACAACAACAAAAACAAAACAAAACAGGCAAACAAACAAAAACATTTGGAAGCAGCTCAGCACCTATAGCTCAAGCAGCTAAGGTGCCAGCCACATACACCAGAACTGGCAGGTTCAAATTCAGCCCGGAACTACCAAACAACAATGACGACTACAACCAAAAAATAGCCGGGCATTGTGGCGGGTGCCTATAGTCCCAGCTATTTAGGAGGCTGAGGCAAGAGAATTGCTTAAGCTCAGGAATTGGAGGTTGCTATGAGCTGTGATGCCATGGCAGCACTCTACCCAGGGCGACAGCTTGAGGCTCTGTCTCAAAAAAAAAAAAAAAAAAAAAAAAAAAATTTGGAAGCTGTGCTTGCGCAACTCAGTAAAACAGTATTTCCAAATGACCAATGAACGCTGTACCCAAACCAAGCATAGATAAAAGATCAATTCAAAGTGCAAGACAGATTAATAAACTTTTAAACAACTGTATTAAGGGATAATTGACATACGATAACCTGTACATATTTAAAGTATCTGATCTGCTAAATTTTGATATATGCGGAAACCTGTAAAATAAGCAGTATAGCCAAGATAAAGAGAATATCTAAAACACCAAGAGTTGGGCGGTGCCTGTGGCTCAAAGGAGTAGGGCACCAGCCCCATATGCCAGAGGTGGTGGGTTCAAACCCGGCCCCAGCCAAAAACTTCAAAAAAAAAAAAAAAAAAAAAAAAAAATATATATATATATATATATACATATATATAAACACCAAGAGTTATCTCACGTGCCTATACATTTCTTTCTCCTCCCCAAACCATCCCCATGCAACCCCTGGTCTGCTTCCTGTCACTACAGATTGGTTTGCATTTTCCAGAATTTTATGTACGTGGAATCATAAAGTATGTGCTCTTTTTGTCTAGCTTCTTCTTCTTTTACTCAGCACAATTATTTTAAGATTCATTCATATGAATGCATGTAGTATTATAGTCTATGAATACACCATCTATACATTCACCTATTGATGGGAATTTGGGCTATTTCCATTTATTGGCTGTTATAACTAAAGATGCTGTGAATGTTCATGTATATGTCTTTGTATGTACATAGGCTTTCATTTCTCTTCGGTAAATATCTAAGAATGGAATGGCTGGATCATATGGTGGGGGCATGTTTAACATTCTTTTAGAAACTGTCTAAATTATTTTCAAGGGCATTTTACCATTTACATTCTCACCAGCAGTGTATAAGAGTTCCATTTGTTCCACCTCCTCATCAGTGTTTTGTATGATCAGTTAAATTACTTGCAAGCAGTTTAAATCCTTTTGGGTCTTGCTTTTATGGTTGGTTAGACAGGTTCATAGCAGTATTTAGTCTTAGCTAGTTATTTCCCAGTACCAAGAAAAGATCTTCCTGAGTACTCTGCCCAGTGCCCTGTGAATTATGAAATTTTCTAGTCAAGCACTATTTCTGGCCCCGTGTGAACACAAGGTTCAGTTTCCTCTAATCATCTTAGATGGTTCTTTGATCAGTACTCTGATGAACACTCTAGGTCTTCTCTCTGTGCAGATCTTCCCTCTTCGGTGTCTTGTCCTATGAACTCCATCTGCCTTGGTCTCTCTGAACTCTGTCTCCTTAGCTTGGTGAGGTGGGGAGGTCAAACAGGCTCCTTATATGTCATAGTCTGAAATTTTCTCACAGAAATAGAGTAATGTTATTGTAGGGCTTGCCTTGTTTGTCCCCATCTCTCTGGGATTCCTTTCCTTCATTGCCTAATGTTCGATGTCTTAAAAACCATTAATTTTGGTGGCCCCTGTAGCTCAGCGGGTAGGGCATGGGCCACATACACTGAGGCTGGTGGGTTCGAACCTAGCCCAGGGCCAGCTAAACAACAATGGCAACAACAACAACAGAAAAATAGCCTGATGTTGTGGAGGCCACCTGTAGTCCCAGCTACTTGGGAGGCTGATGCAAGAGAATCTCTGAAGCCCAAGAGTTTGAGGTTGCTGTGAGCTGTGACGCCATGGCACTCTATCCAGGGCAACAGCTTGAGACACTGTCTCAAAACAAAGCAAAACATAATTTTATGTATTTTTTGTCTGTATTTATTTATTATTTCATGCAAGAGGGTAAATCTGCACTCTGTTACTCCATCATGGGCATGAAACGTATGTCTCACATTCTTCTTCAGTCAAGGAAACTGAGGCCTAAAACAGGTAATTGGCTTGCCCAAGTTCACAGTACTTAATGAAGGAAAGTGAAGTAGAAACCAAGATATCCTGACCTCTAAAATCTGTAGTTGAGACAGGGTTGTTTCTTATCTTTCCACCTCCAGGGACAACTTGACAATAGGATAATTAATCAGCCACAGACAAAGTAAATGGACATGACCTCTCCAAAAGGTACAGACCAGCCTGCCCCACCCATTCCTCATCAATCAGCAAATATTTACTGCACAGCTATGTGCAATGCCTCATATGAAACATTGGTGTGGACAGAAAAACAGGTGCCACTATCTCTGGAAATAAAGGCTCAAATCTAGTTGGGAGAGAGCCTGCATGTGAAACATTTCCATCTTTTATACTCTCATATACTGAGTCACTCAACTCTCCAGCCAAATGAGTCACAACTGGTGGGCTTTTCTCAGGAAAGGCTTCCCAGAGGAGGGAAGGTTTGGACTCAAAAAATAGAAAACATGCGCTGACTGTGGAAGACGGTAAAGGCAGGAAATTATCTCCTCGTGGCCCTTATTAAAATGTGTTTATAACCTCAGAGAGTCTTTAACTCCTAAGGAATAAAAATGCCCAAGCTTTGGGATAGGGGAAAGAAGTGATGTTGCCTCTGTCCAGAAGGTAGACATAGGGGATTTGACGTGGTAAGGAAGGTGCGTAACAGGGCACCCCCTTTTCCTACTACAATGCCATGACCAGGGCTACCTCTACTGTCCTTTAGTGAAAACAAATAGTCCCAGATAGATGGTTTTTGTATACAAAATTAGAGTACTCCTACTATCTTTCCCTCCTTTCTGTCTCAGTCCATTCATTCTTGCTTTACAGCTTTCATCAGAACCATCACTATTTATTAAAGAGGAGACAGCCTATTACAAAAAAACACACAAGTGTCTTTGCAGGTCATGAAGAGCTGGGCTGTCCACTTGAACCTGCAGAACAAGCACTCCAGACCCTAGCCATTCACTCATTCACTGAGCATGTATTGAGCACCTACTATATGCCTGGAATTATGTTAGGGGTTGAGGACTCACAGGTGCCTAAGACTATGGCTTGCCCTAGTTCATGGTCTGGAGGGGAAGACAGGCACTTGGACAATGATGATACAAGTGTCAAGTTCTAAAATGAGGATGAGCACAAAGTGCTTGGGAGCATGGAAGAGAAGGATTAGCTAAGGTGGGGAGGTGAGGAAGAGAGTCAGCACCTGGGAAGCGGCTGAGAAGGAAGCATTTCAACTGAGTCTTGAAAAGTCATCAGGAATTCGGCCATGAAGCGGGAGGGGAGAGGTCACTACATATAAAGAAAGCAGCATGAACAGTGGCAGAGAAGGGGGTGTGCGTGAGAAAGAGACGGAGAGAGAGAGAAAACAACTGTCCAGGGAAGGAATGAAGTGGCTGGAGCATTGAGCAGAGTGATGATGGGCCTGGAGTTTGCTGAGTACCTGAAAAGTACATCTTCTGTCTCCTAAATAGGTATTGCTTTCTGCCACCATTCCCATCTCTGTGGCTGGTCAGTGCCCTCCCATCTTCTTCACTTCCTGCCCAAAGCAATCAACTTTCTTCATTAAGTCATACATTTGCACATTTACCAAATTTATTGGGTAACTTCTACATACCAACATCTTGTCTCCTTGAAACGCTTATTTGTACCTGTTGCTTGTTGGAGCATGAAACCCAAGATGATGGAACTGTGCCACCATCCCTGTGCCCTCCTAGGGCTTGGCTGACACTCCTGGAAGCTGAGCACTTCCAGCTGCACATAGTGCCGGTATTGTTGACATATTTGCCAAGACTCTAGTTCATACTCTAGTTCATGCCACATTTCTCATCAATATTTTTTTTTGTTTGTAAAATAGAATTATTTGCATTAAAATATATTATTGATTTCTATTAACATGTAATGGGTTTTTAAATTAATAACTTTTTTAATTTCTGTTTTAATTTCTAATACAGTAAATATCAATATATAGAATCCACATAAGCAAAAGTTATTTGGATTCCTCAATAACTTTTATAAATGTAAAGACCGAAAGTTTGAGAACTGCCATATTTACAACATTCATAAATTTAACAAACATACAGCAAAAGAAGCCAGACTCATAAGCATACATACTATAATATTTCATTTATACAAAGTTCAAAAACAGGAAAAACTGATTTCTGATGTTAGAAAACAAGACGTGGTTACTTTGGAGGAAGAAAGAGGTATAGTGATTTAAAAGGGTGGCATGAGGGGCTTTCTGGGATGTTACCAGTGCTCTCTATTGCTTGGTCTGAGTGCTAGTTACCTAAGTATGTTCAACTTATGATAATCTATTGGTGTTAAGTGCACTTTGTTCATGTGTGTTTTGCTTTGTTTTTCCTTAACATTGAGACAATATGCCCCTGCAAAATCTTAGCTCTGCCATTTTCTAGTCATGAGCTGGGAAGTTACTTGACCTCTTGCCATTTATTCAACAAACATTTCCTGAGGACCTACCCAGTGCTGGGCACTCTGTTATACATTAGGGACAGACAGCAGCAGCATGCAATGCACAATCCCAGCTTTGTGCAATGCTGTGCAGGACAGATGACTCTCTTAGTCCATTTTGTGTTACTACAAAAGAATACCTGAGATTGGGTAATTTATAAAGATGTTTACTTGGCTTACAGTTTTGCAAGCTGTACAAGAAGCATGGCACCAGTCCCTACATTAGGTGAAGGCCTCAGGCTGCTTCCACTCATGGCAGAAAGTGTAGGCAAGGCAGAGTGTGCAGAGATCACATGGCAAGAGAGGAAGTGAGAAGGTGGGGTGAGATGCCAGACTCTGTAACAACCAGCTCTCACAGGAACCCCCAAGGGAGGGTATTAATCTATTCACAAGGGATCCACCCTTATGACTCAAACACCTCCCATTAGGCCCCACCTCCAACATTGGGGATCAAATTTCAACATGAGATTTGATGGGGACAAACACACAAAGCATAGCAACAACCATTAAAGACATCATCATGGAGGTACTGAGTCTTACAAAAGGAGAGGTACAGGGTGCTATAGAGTGTATAACAGGGTACTTGACCTTGCCTATTGAGTCCCAGATGAAGGAGCTTTGCTCAGCTGTAAAAGGGGAGTAGGAGTAAAAAGAGCTACTTGACATCTCCACTTGGCATCTCAGCTTGTCAAGTTCATGCTGCACTCTTGATCCTCACCCCAACCCCTCTACTTGCCCCACCTTTTCCTCCTATAGTCTTCACCCTCTCAGAAATGGAAATTTCATCCTTCTCATTCTTCAGCCCCAAAACTTCAGAAGCATCCTTAATGTCTCCCTTCCTGCATTGCCCCATATCAGTGCCAGCTTTACCTGAAGCTAATGAAGTTTTAGCCCCAGGGATCTGCACAGCCCAAGGACCTAGAAAGATACCTAGGAATATGTTCACATTGTCATATATTTTTGTAAAATTTAGAAAGGTAAGATATTTTTACTGCAGTCAGTTAAGATCACTGTCTCTTTCTACTCCAAAGTTTCTCCCGTCACATTTCCCCTTGTGTTAGGTGCTGTTGGAGCAACCAAAGACATTTTTGGGATCTGGCCTGGGTGAAGTTGAGGTGAGGATACATTTAGCTGGACTTTGGCAAAATACATACAGGGTAGCCATAAGTTCATGTGTGATTTAAAATAGCGTGCAATTTTAAATTGCACACAAACTTTATGGACACCCTGTGTATATATAGTTTGCAATCATTTCCTTGCATACTGCCTGCTGTCTCTGTGAAAAGTTGGCTTCCAGAAACACTCTATAGAGCCCACTATGATGACTCAACTGCCGTAGTGACAGAACAGTAGAGGCACAGAAGCCATATTGTGCTATGAATCTGTCCTAAGGTACTTGGCACTGGAAATGTAGAGGTAATACAAGGCTTGAAATGTACATAGACATAGCTGGGTGCCTGTAGCTGGTTAGGGCACGGGCCACATGCATCAGGGCTGCTAAAAAAAAAAAAAAAAAAGGAAAGAAAGAAATATACACAGACAGAAATTAGTCTGTAGAAAATCCTTCTAAAATATATCATTATATACAGAAGATTTTGTTCTCACTGATACTTTAAAATGGGATTTCTCTCCTGTTAAGAACATACTGGAGGGAAAAAAAGAACATGCTAGATATCACAGCATACACAATGATAAGGGCATTATACCCTTTTATTCTTTTTTTGATGGAAATCCCATTAACTAGAATTTGTTAGAATCTTTACATTTGTAGGGCACAAACCTACAGCAACACTACAAGCAATGAGCACGTGTGTGAAGTCACAGGGTTTATAAATCTGACACACTGACTCAGCGCCCATAGTTCGGTGGTTAGCGTTTTGGCCACATACACCAGGGCTGGCGGGTTTGAACCTGGCCCAGGCCTGCTATACAACAATGACAACTGCAACAACAACAAAAAATAGCCAGGCATTGTGGTGGGCACCTGTGGTCCTAGCTACTTGGGAGGTTGAGGCAAGAGAATCACTTAAACACAAGAGTTGGAGGTTGCCGTGAGCTGTGATGCCACAGCACTCTACCGAAGGTGACATAGTGAGACTCTATCTCAAAAAATAAAATAAAATAAAAAATAAATCTGACACATCAAATCATGTCTTACAGTATCTGACCCATCATGTCCTGACAAAGTTTCCCTGATTGTTGTGATTTGTGATTTTTTTATTCATCATTTCAAATATATACTCACTTTCGTACTTTATTTTGTATCTTTTTATCTTTTTTTTTTAATTTTTTTGAGACAGAGTCTCGAGCTGTCACCCTGGGTAGAGTGCTGTGGCGTCACAGCTCACAGCAACCTCCAACTCCTGGGCTTAGGTGATTCTCTTGCCTCAGCCTCCCAAGTAGCTGGGACTACAGGCGCCCGCCACAATACCCAGCTTTTTTTTTTTTTTTTTTTTTTTTGCAGTTGTCGTTGTTTAGCTGGCCTGGGGCAGGGCTCCAACCCGCCAGCCTTGGTGCATGTGGCCGGTGCCGTAAACACTGTGCTATGAGCACTGAGCCTTGTATCTTTTTAAAATAAGGCCCCCAAATTAAATAACATTCGGGTCATATATACAGGACACAGTCCTGCTCACACTCAATATCCAACCAGCCAGGCCAGGTGGTTACACTATCAAAGTACATTTATAGCCTAACTCGTTCTCACCATCTAGAATGCCGGAACTCTGGTCCGAGCAGCCATCATCTCTCCCTTAGATTACTGCAATAGTGTCTAGACCAGTGTCCCTGCTTTGTCCCCTTACCTTCATCTTCCCTCTTTCAGCTCATTCTCAACGGAGCAGACCGAAGTCTTTAACTGCTCTGTTCAGACTCCTCTGATACCTTCCCCTATTCACTTGTGGCCCCGCCCCCAGCACCATCTCCTACTGCGCATGTCCTCATTTACTCCACCCCAACCATACTGTCCTCCTAGCTGTTCCTCCAACACCGCACACAGGAGTCCCCCTCACAGGTTTGCACTGGCTGCTTCCCCTCCCTAGAACATTTCCCTCAGATATCCACGTGGCTTATTCTCTCACCTCTTTCAAGTTTTTCCTTAAGTGTCACCCTTTCAATGAGGCTGACCTTGACCTCCTCATTGAGAATTTTACCCTCTCACTCTCCTTTGTACTCTTTATCCCATTCACCTTGGTCTCTACTGTTTTCTTTTTTCCATAGGACTTATCATTATGTGGTTTGCTTATTATTATATGTGAGTCATTATGAAAGCTTTGAGATACATGGAAATCAAGAAATGTAAAATTCTGGCTCAGTGCCCGTAGTTAACGGCAACAGCCACATACACCGAGACTGATGGGTTTGAACCCGCCCCAGGCCAGCTAAACAACATTAATGACAACCCCAACTAAAAATAGCCAGGCGTTGTGGCGGGTACCTGTGGTCCCAGCTACTTGGGAGGTGGAGGCAAGAGAATTGCTTAAGAGCCAAGAGTTTGAGGCTGCTGTGAGCTGTGACGCCAAAGTACTCTACCGAGGGTGATATAGTTAGACTCTTATCTCAAAAAAAAAAAAAAAAGTAAAATCCATGCAGGAGGAAACATACGAAGCCCTCCCAGTAACACTGATAAGCTGAGCAAGATGAAACTTGCATGGGTAAATCAGAAAGGACGGTGTTGACTGTGTTTCTTGGAAGTAAAATAATGGACCATAACAGTCTGTCTCAAAACTCTGTCTCAAAACTTTCATAGTGACCCACATATTTATTTTTGTTATCTCTCTTCTTCTTCTACAATGCAAAATCTATAAGCAGAGGAGTCTTTTTTTTTTTTTTTTTTTTGAGACAGAGCCTCAAGCTGTCACCCTGGGTAGAGTGTCTTAGCATCACAGCTCACAGCAACTTCCAACTCCTGGGCTTAAGCGATTCTCTTGCTTCAGCCTCCCAGGTAGCTGGGACTACAGGCATCTGCCACAACACCGGGCTATTTTTTGGTTGTAGTTGCCATTGTTGTTTGGCAGGCCCGGGCTGGATTTGAACCCACCAGCTCTGGTGTATGTGGCTGGTGCCTTAGCCACTTGAGCTACAGGCACTGAGCCAGGAGTCTTTTTTAAAAATGATTCTTTTTTGAGATAGGATCTGTTTGTCACCCTGGATAGAGTGCCATGGTGTCATAGCTCACAACCTCAAACTTTTAGGCTCAAGCGATCCTCTTGCCTCAGCCTCCTGACTAGCTAGGACTACAAGCACCCACCACAACACCCAGCTATTTTTTTTGGACATGGGGTTTCTCTCTTGCTCAGGCTGGTCTCAAACTTGTAAGCTCAAGCAATCCACCTGCCTCAGCCTCTCAGAGTGCTACAATTGCAGGTGTGAGCCACCACACCCAGCCATAGGAGTCTTTTTCTAATAGCAGCACTATTCACGATAGCTAAGATATGAAATCAACCTAAGTGTCCATCAGTGGATGGATGGATGGATGAAGAAAATGTGTGTGTATATACACAATGGAATACTCTGCATCCATAAAAAAGGAATGAAATCATGTCTTTTACAGCAACATCAATAGAACCGGTGGTCATAATATTAAGTGAAATAACCCAGGCACAGAAAGACAAATATAGCATGTTCTCACTCATATGTGGAAGGTAAAATAGTGGATCTCCCGGAGGTAGAGAGTAAAATAACAGATACCAGAAGCTGGCAATGGAATGGGAATGGTGGGGGAGAAGAGAGGTTGGTTAATGAGTACAAACACAAACATGCAGCTAGACGGAAAAAAATAAATTCTAGTGTTTATTAGCACAGTACAGAGACTATAGTTAACAATCATACATTGTATATTTCAAAATAGCTAAGAGAGAGGACTTGAAATGTATGGAGTTTTCTCAAAAACTGAAAGTAGAACTACCATAGGATCCAACAATCCCATTACTGGGTATTTATCCAAAGGGAAATTTTGTTCAGTGTTGTATCCCCAATACTTACTTAGAACAGTACCTGCTATCACCTGGTAAGCACTCAATAAACATGTGTTGAGCAAATAAATAAATGAACAAATAGTAATCCAAGCAGAGGGAAGGACATATGCAAAGATCCAGATATGAAAGAATTCTTCAAGAAACATAAAGAAGTCTCAAGGAGGGCAGGCATGGTGGCTCACCCCTGTACTCCTATCACTCTGGGAGGCCAAGGTGGGAGGATTGCTTGAGCTCAGGAGTTTGAAATCACCTTGAGCAAGAGTGAGACCATGTCTGTACTAAAAACAGGAAAATTAGCCATGTGTAGTGGTGTATGCCTATAGTCCTAGCTACTTAGGAGGCTGAAGCAGGAGCATCATTTGATCCCAGGATTTGGAGATTGCAGTGAGCTCTGATGATGCCACTGAACTCTAGCCTGGATGACAGAGTGAAACCCTGTCTCAAACAAAAAAGCAAAAATAAGGCAGGGTGCAGTGGCTCACTCCTGTAATCCTAGCACTCTGGGAGGCCAAGGCGAGTGGATTGCCTGAGCTCACTTGAGTTGGAGACCAGCCTGAGCAAGAGTGCGACCCTGTCTCTAAAACTAGTTGGGCGTTGGGCGGCGCCTGCGGCTCAGAGGGGTAGGGTGCCAGCCCCATATGCCGGAGGTGGCGGGTTCAAACCCAGCTCTGGCCAAAAACTGCAAAAAAAAAAAAAAAAAAAGTTGGGCATTGTGGGCATCTGTAGTCACAGCTACTTGGGAGGCTGAGGCAAGAGAATCACTTGAGCCCAAGAGTAAAATTGCTGTGAGCTGTGATGCCACAGCACTCTAACTGCGGTGACAAAGTGAGACTCTGTCAAAAAAGAAAGAAAGAAAGAAAGAAAAAGAAAGAAAGAAAGAAAGAAAGAAAGAAAGAAAGAAAGAAAGAAAGAAAGAAAGAAAGAAAAGATCAAAAAGAGAGGGGCTCAAACTAAGTCTGTCAAGACAGGCAGAAACCAGAGGGAGAGGAACTCTGTAGACCCCACAACAAGGATTCTGAACTTTAGAGCAAGGAGAATCCACCAAGGAGTTATAATCCAGGACATGATACGATCATAGCTTGGAGAGATCATTGGCAGTCGTGTAGGGAACAAATCAAGGGTGTGTTAGAGGTATTGGAGGCAAAAAGACCTTTTAAGAGGTTTTAGGAGCAGTCCAGGAAAGAGTGTGATGTCACACTAGTTGAGGTGGAGATAGTGGATATAGAGAGAAATAGAAAGATAATAAAAATATTGAGAAATTAGAATAAAAAAGCTTTGAAGATGGACCAAAGGAAGAAGGGGGTTTTATAAGAAGAGGGGATGGTCATCAGTGCTAACTGCTACTAGGAGGCCAAGCAAATAAAGACTGAAAAGTGTCTACTGGAATTTAGTGACAGGGAAGTAATTGGAGATCTTGTTGAGAACATCTGCCACAAAATAAGATGGTGAAAATCAGTATGGAGTTCATTGCCAAGTGAGCAAGATCTGAAGAAACAAAGGCCACTTTACATGCAACAAAGCACTTAGTAGACTGTCAACACAGTTCCCCTCTGCTCCCCCTTCTGTGTATTCTGATGTTGCGTAACTACAACTATATTGTAAATTAAAGAAAATATGCTTACAGAATAATACCATAAGTAGTTAAATATTTACTATTCCTTTAGCATAGAATTTCATAAAGTATTAAATTCAAATATTCGGGAGGAAAACAGCTGGTAGTGAATATTCAAGCTCCCAAAGGAACACGTTAATGAATCATTTTTAAAGCTGGACAGTTTTACACTTAATCTGTTGAAGGAATAGGAACACAGTCTTTTCTCAATTATCATTTTATAAAATGAATATAAATTTCCCATTAGTCAGTTTCCAAAATGGAAATGGCCTTTAGACATTGTGATAATAAATGTTTGTTGTAATAAATTCAGACATTAACCTAGTGTATAAAGAAGAAATAGAGTACACAGTTTCAATTTTTCAGGAAAATGTTCTGTGGGATAGATGGTGACAGTTCCACAACAATATGAATATACTTAATGCTACTGAACTCTTAAAAATGGTTAAAATGGTACATTTAATGCTATGTATATTTTTTAAAAATATATACTTTTTAAAAAATATTTTTTGAAGAGATCACTCTCTAATCCCACTTCTTAAATTAGCAGGTAGTATTTGTCCTTCATTCATTCAACAGATACTTATTGAATGTCTGCTGCATCCAAGCACATTGTCTAGTTGCTGAGGATACACTAGTGAATAGAACACAGCCCTTCCCCTTGCAAAGTTTACTTCTAATGGAGGAGAAAGAAAATATACAAATAAACAGGGAAGTATGTACTATATCAGATGGTGGTGAGTGATAAAGAGAAAAATAAGGCAGATAAGGGAGTGATGAGTGATGAGGAGGTTATAATTTTATATAAGGAAGGTCCCACTCATAAGGTGGCATTTAAACAGAGACCTTAAAGAAATGAGGGCAAAGTCATGCAGACATCCGAAAAAAGAGCATTCTAGGCAGGAGGAACAGACAATGCCAAGGTCCCAAGGCAGAATCATGTTTGGATTGGTCGAGAAACAACAAAATAATAAAGATAATAAAAATATTCGGAAATTCCAGGGTGGGTGGAATGGAGTAAATTAGTAGGAAAGGAAGTCAGAGATGTTTGAAGGAGCACAGATCCTGTAGTTCCCTGATGGACCCAAAAAGGACTTTGGATTTACTCTGAGTGAGGATAGAAACCACTGAAGAGTTTTGAACAGAGGAAGGGCCTGATATGACTTGAATTTAAAGTATCACTCCGGCTGCTATGTTGACATTATACTGAAGAGGACCTAGCAAGGAGAAAAATTAGGAGGTCATCGCAATAATTCTGGCATAAAATGATGGTGGCTGATGGCTAAGACCAAGATGGTGACAGCGGAGATGATGATAAGTGCTCACCTTCTGTATATGTATGTGTTAAAGGTAGAACTGACAGTATTTTATAAAGAACTGGATATTGGCAAGGATAGATCTAGGCTTCTGTGACCTGACATACAATTTGGGGATTCTCCATTAAGAAGCAGAATACAAAATTAGGTATAAAAGTGAATATGCTTTTAAATGGAGAAAAGAGGCCTGGGTATGGTGGCTCATGCCTATAATCCCAGCATTCTGGGAGGTAAGGTGGATGGATTGCTTGAGTTCAGGATTTCGAGACCAGCCTGAGCAAGAACAAGATCCCATCTCTACTTAAAAAAAAAAAAAAAAAAAAAAAAAAAAAAGAAAAGAAAAGAAAAAAAAAAAGAAAGAAAGAAAAGAAAAGAAAAGAAAAATTAGCCGGGCATATGGCAGACGCCTGTAGTACCAGGTACTTGGGAGGCTGAGGCAAGAGGATTGCTTGAGCCCAAGAGTTTGACATTTCTGTGAGCTGTGACACCATGGCACTCTACCCAGGGTGTTAGAGTGAGCCTCTGTCTCAAATATACACATATATACAAACATACATACATAAATTGAAAAAAGAAATGGCCACAAAAAAAAGAATGGAGATTTTATATCTTTTGTGACAACCTGGACAGAATTGGAGACCATTATACTAGGCAAAATATCACAAGAATAGAGAAAAGAAATCAAAATATATTATGAATTTATAAAAGCTTACAAATACTATAAACACTTCAGAAAATATAGAAAAATATTATTAATTTCCTGACACACCCCTATAACTATCTTGTATTATGGGTTGCATACTATTTGTTTACCTGCCCAAATGATTTTATAATCTTTTCTATAAAGAAAGATAATTCTGTCTCTTTTATTTCAGATTAATGCGAGGGTACAAACAACTAGGTTACAATGTTTGTATTTGTTAGGTAGAGTCCCTCTTGTCTTTTTTTTTTTTTTTTCTTTTGAGACAGAGTCTCAGTCACCGAGGCTAGAGTGCCATGGTGTCATCATAAATCACAGCAACCGCCAACTCCTGGGCTCAGGCAATCCTGTCTCAGCCTCCTTAGTAGCTGGGACTACAGGCACTCATCATGAAATCTGGCTAATTGTTTTTCGATTTTTTTTTTTCTGTTTTTTGTAGAGACACAGTCTTGCTCTTGCTCAGGCTGGTCTCGAACTTCTGAGCCCAGACAATCCACCTGCCTCAGCCTCCCAGACTGCTTGGATTACAATGTGTGAGCCACCACATCCACCATCTGTCTTTCCTTTAACAGAGTTTACCAAAATTTGTATTTTATTACTGACACTTTTTGTTTTTATAGTTTTTTAATTGACAAATAAGAATTGTACATATTCGTGAGGTACATAGCAATGTTTTGATACACAGACTGCATAGTGATCAGATCATGGTAATTATAATAGAGTTTGCACTTGCCATTGTAATAATACCACAGATTTTGACAGGGCAGTCTTCTCTCAGTTTACATCTTTGGCTTCTTTCCTATCCTATTTAAATTTGGGTTCATCAAACATTCTATAGAACAATACAAATTAATCTGAAAATGAGGCATTTATAAGAACAATTTGCATGCATTTAAAAACTGACACTGCATTGGATTGAGTCATCCAATTGTATAATTAAATTCCTTTTAATACTCCATACATTGAGTCACCGAAAACTACATTGAGGCTTTTTGTGATTAGGACACTTGTTTCTCCAGGCTATTTTCCCGTGTTTGTGACAATTTCATATGCCATTTCATCTGAAACTGCTAGGCTTCATCAGAACAAAATGAGTCAGATACATGATAACGTGATTCAATATGTTAAGATGTGCAAAAAAAGGCACATTCATAACAGACAAAAATCACTGTTTGTAGTACTGCTACAGGCTTGTGCTTTAAAAACACAGGATTTCTGATAAATCCTATTTCATAAGACTCCCTTAAAAATGGTATGACCACGAGGGAAAACAGTATGGAGGGTCCTCAAAAAATTAAAAATAGAACAACTATATCATCCAGCAATCCCACATCTTTTATCCAAAAGAATTGAAATGAAGGTCTCATACAGCCACATACATTTCAGCATTATTCACAATAGCCAAGTAGAAAGAACCTAAATCTATCAATAGATTACTGGATTTTCAAAATGTGGTGTATACATGCAACGGAATATTATTTACCCTTCAAAAAGAAGGAAATTGGAAATCCTGCCATATGTGACACAGATGAACCTTAAGGGCATCACGCTAAGTGAGATTAGCCAGTCACAGAAGGGCAAATACTCCATGGTTCCACTTATGTGTGGCACATGCATCTAACTAAAGTCATTAAACTCATAGAGTTGAATGGTGATTGCCCAGGGGTGTGGTGGGGCAGGGAATAGGGAGTTGCTCAAAAGGTATGAAGTTTCACTTATGTAGGATGAAGAAATTCTAGAGTTCTGCTGTACAACATTGTACCTACACTTAATGATACCGTATTTTTTACATAAGCATTTGTTAAGAGGGTAGCTTTGCTAAGTATTACCACAATTAAAAAATGTATGCTGCATGGGCAGCACCTGTGGCTCAAAGGAGTAGAGCGCCAGCTCCATATAATGGAGGTGGCAGGTTCAAACCCAGCCCCTGTCAAAAACTGCAAAAAAAAGTGTACACTGCATTTATAGTTGTATATGCTGCATTATCAAGTATATTAGAGATTAAAAAAATGACTAGGCAGTACTGAATCCTCCATTTATAGTTTACATGTCCAGTGAATAATTTTTCACAGGCTTATTTCTGTCTCTGTACACTGCAAACTTTTTTCTCCTTGAATACACTTATTTCCAATGCTGGGTGCTGTAGGAGGCATTAGTATCAAGATGTGATCTTTGGCTCTGCACCATTAATCAGCTCAGTATGAAGTAGGAGTATTCCCAGAAGCCATTCCTATGCTGAGGTGGCCAGTAAGGGCATAAAGTGACTGTTGACCATGTAAATACTACCTGTATCTGATCAAATCCAAAATAAATGTAAACCCAATTCAGCTTCCCCTTTGCATGATTGCAGCAATGTCCACAGCCACTCTAATGCCAACCCCACTATGATATAAGGGTGATAGAGGGGAGTTGGAGTGGAAAGAGACTGCTATCTTAACTGATTGCACTGAACATAATTTACTTTGTCATTAAGTATGAAATGTATAATTTCCTTAAGTACTAAGTTTGGCAGTTGATATCTCTGACATTCCACTTTGGCACTTCTTGCATTTATTTTTATTATGAGGGTACATCCTCATTCTTTCAAATGCTCATTTTGCCTTGTGATTATCTTTTAAATTTTTACAGCAATTTTTGTGAAACCATGGACAAGTCAAAAATCTATCTTATTTTCAGATATGAGTTCCATTGTGAAACAAGTGCAGTGCAGAGCGCTCAAAATACCAATGAAGTGTTTGGAAAGGATTTGGTTCATGAACACACAGTACGTGGATAGTTTAAAAAGTTCCATTATGATTATTTGAATGAGCCGTGTGGGTGACCTAAGACCAAGGTGGATAACGCTGAGCTGAAAGCTGGAGTAGACGCGAATCCATTTCAACCTACTCATGAATTAGCAGCAAGGTTTGATGTTACTATTCCAACAACATTGGACCATTTGAAACAAATCAGCAAGGTAAAGAAGTTGTATAGATGCGTTCTATGAATTAAAGTTGTATGAATTAAGTGACCATCAGAAGAGAAATTGTCTTTTGTATTAACCTGTATAGAGTTGAAGAACATTCTCTTTAGTAAAGTGTCACAAGAATGGAAAAGCAAGTATCTAATGTATTCAATACTAATATGAAACCGGTAGATGAACTTGTGTTAGTTCACAGAGAAAAACTCAATTTAATTCAAGCTGAGGGGAGAGAATAAGAAGGAGGGAGATTGATGTGTTCTCACCTAATGGGAACAATGTAACCATATATGGCACATCTCCTGGGTGAGGAGCAAACTACAAAAGGGACCGTTATCTAACAAACACAAACATTGTAATGTAAACATTTGTGCCCTCACAATAATCTGAAATTTACTAAAAGGATTCTTTTTGCCAATTGCAAGCATTGGGCACAATGGTTGGATAAAGATGAAGTGCCAAAACACTGTCCAAAAGTGATATCCATAAAAAAAAAAAAAAAAAAAAAAAAAGCTAATGGTGTCTGTTTGGTGATTCAAATTTCATAAAAGCATATGACCATATTATCCTACGAGCTGCTGCAAGTGAGCGGCTCTGATGTTCCTCAGCTACATAGTAAATTTAGAGAAAGTGTTGGGGAGAAAGAGGAGTCAAAAACAACACCAATATCAAGGTTTTTGTCCTGAGCAACTGGGTGAGTGGAGCTGTTGTTCACTGAGATGTAGAAAGAAGACTAAGAGAAGATGAATTGTGGGGGAGGGTTGGTGAAAATCGACAGTTCAATTGGGGACAGGAAAAGTGTAAGATGTCTATTTAGACAGCCAAGAGGAAATGTCAAATAACCATTTGGATATACGAGTCTGAGTTCAGGAGAGAGGGTTGGCTGAAGAAGTAAATCAGACAGACAGTAGCACATGGATTATGTGTGAAGTCATAGAGTAGATGTGGAGCAAGAAGAGAGAGAGAAAAGAAGAAGATCAGAACAGAGCCCTTGGAAAACTCTAATGTTGGAGAAATTAGAGAAAGGAAAAGGGATGAATCAAAGAGATTGAGAAAGGAACCAATGAGGTCAAAAGAAATCAGGAGAGTGTGGGGTCCTAAAAGCCAAGTGAAAAGTGTTTTGAGGTGGAAGATGTGATACTATTTCGAATAATGTGAGGACCAAGAACTGAGCAGCACCTGTGGCTCAAAGGAGTGGGGTGCCGGCCCCATATGCCGGAGGTGGCAGGTTCAAGCCCAGCCCCGGCCATAAAAAAAAAAAAAAAAAAAGAACTGAACATTAGATTTAGCACCACTGAAGTTAATGGTAATGGAGAACTTCCCAACAGTTAGAATGAGTCAAAGAGATGGAAGGAGTAGAACTCGAGACTGATCATATTTTGTGCTTTAGAACCTACTTTCTTCAGTAATAGCTCTTGAGATTTTTCCCCAGATCTACTTAGTCATTTTTAAAAGTTGTTTAGTAGGCTCGGTGCCTGTAGCTCAGTGGCTAGGGCACCAGCCACATACACCAGAGCTGGCGGGTTCGAACCTAGCCTGGGCCTGCCAAACAACAATGACAACCACAATCAAAAAATAGCTGGGCATTACGGCGGGCACCTGTAGTCCCAGCTACTTGGGAGGCTGAGGCAAGAGAATCACTTAAGCCCAGGAGTTTGATATTGCTGTGAGCTGTGACACCATGGCACTCTACCCAGGGCAACAGCTTGAGACTTTGTCTCAACAAAAATTAAAATTAAAATTAAAAATTAAAAGTTGTTTAGTGGCTCAGCCCCTGTAGCTCGGCGGCTAAGGGTGCCAGCCACATACACCAAAGCTGACAGGTTCAAATCCAGCCCAGGCCTGGCAAACAACAATGGCAACTACAACCAAAAAATAGCCAGACTTGTGGCGGGCACCTGTAGTCCCAGCTACTTGGGAGGCTGAGACGAGAAAATCTCTTAAACCCAAGAGTTGGAGTTTGCTGTGAGCTGTGACGCTACAGCACTCTACTGAGGGCGACATAGTGAGACTCTGTCTCAAAAAAATAAAATAAAAACAAAGAAAAGTTGTTTAATATATCCAGTACCATTATTAATTTAGCCAGTTCCCTTTCGATGGACAGTTAGGCTGCTGTGACCTTGGCAGCTGTAAATAGTGCTGTGACAAGTACCTTTATACATATTTTTGTGCTTGTGTAAAATATAGATTTCTGAATAATGAAATAGCTAAATAAAGACTATGTACATTTTTGGTTTTGACTCATATTTCCATATAGCCCTCAATTGACTTTCTCATGGGTAACATGTATGAATGCCCTTCCCCCCCAGTCTTTTCAGCACTACTAATCTTTTGATCTTCATCACCTTGATAGGTTTTTAAAACTAGTGAAGTTATTTAAATTTGCATGTCTTTGATCACCAGTGAAGCAGAACAGCTTTTCATCTTTATTTGCATTTGTATTTTTTCTTTTGTATTATAACTGGTTCCTTTGTTAATTTTCCTACTTGAGCATGTGTCTTCTTTGTATCTTAATTTGTTAGAATCATGTCATGTGCGTTGCAAATTTATTTCCAAATACATTGTTTGACTTGCAGCATTATTTATGGTATTTTAATAGCGTTTTGAGAAATCTGGTCTAAGCTTTCATTTTTTTCTTTTAATGCTTTCTGCCGTCAGTGTCACATCTGATTGTTTTTTTAACAAGAGCCACAGGAATAGGTTTTAAAATTATTAACTCAAAGCTTAGAGAGAACACGTTCCCTTTTCATAGCTAATCAGGTATTTGCACTGGGGACAAAATTGCCCCTCCCCACCCCCAACTTTAATCAAAATGTTTTGCTCCCTATGTTATTGGCAAAAACCACTGCCTAATTGAGATTTCTATGTATTCAGTGAATGCTTCTGGGTACTTGGCCTGAAAATGCCCAGGGGCTAATGGAACCATGTACTTTCTCTAACAAAGATGAGTACAAACAAGAGTAGGACAGCCCATTATGGGCTGCTTCAAGCCTTTTGTAAAATATAATATTTTCAACATTTGAAATTACATAAGATAGTGACAATACAGTTTTCTAGTTTTAAATGCATTTCGGTTCATTCCATTTGTAAAGCATAATTGAAATAAAGTAATTCAATTTGAAAATATTTTTTAATCATGAAATTTTGGAAAGCTCTTTAGGTAAGATGTTTTTGCCTTGCATGGGTTCAAAACCACTAAATGCAAAAGTTTCCACTGTATTTGAATACTGCAAGTTGAACTTTTCTTTAAACCCAAAAGCTGACACAAGAGAATTTGGATAAGAACTAAATTATTCAAATAATTTTCTTTCTTTCTTTTTTTTTTTTTGGAGACAGGGTTTCAAGCTGTCGCCCTGGGTAGAGTGCCAGGGCATCACAGCTCACAGCAACCTCAATCTCTTGGGCTTAAGTGATTCTCAAGTAGCTGGGACTACAGGCACCAGCCACAATGCCCAGCTATTTTTGTTGTTGCCGTTGTTGTTGCAATTGTCATTGTTGTTTAGCTGGCCTGGGCCAGGTTCAAACCCACCAGCCTTGGTGTATGTGGCTGGCGCTGTGACCACTGTGTTACAGGTGCTAAGGCACCAAGTAATTTTCTTACTGATTAACAAGTCAACTCAAAAAAAATGCTATCAACTACCTATAGAATAAAGTGTTCTCAGTCCTTGTTGTTTTCCCATAGTCCAAGTGGTAATTTTTGAATTCAATGAGTATCCAAAGTAAAGGAAACCAAATAGAACTCAGACTTCAATTACCAGAAAAAAGGTTTACAAAAATCTTTCAGATCACAAGTTATAAAATATCAGAATGCAGAAACAGAGGAGAGGAGAAAGTTTGTGTTGTGAGGTTAATTCCAGCAGGTCTAGAATTAGCCCTAGCTGTTTTATTAAGGTTCCTGCATAACACTGACCCCTGGCCAAGGAATGAAACATCCTGATTAATGTTTTGTAACGAGGGGGCTTGAGGAGACACAAGGCAGTTTGTACGGTTTGTCAGCATTACGTATTGATGACAGTGATGCTCCTGTAATTGCACCTGGTCTCAGTGTGACAGCTGCCCCTCCTTCAAAGGGTTCTACTGTTGAAGCTGGGATATGTGACTAAGAAAATATTTTAAAATAACCAACCAAGACTCCTTTTTGGACGCCTTAGTTCCAAGGCATTCCATGAACATGTCAATGGTTCCTAGCCTGAGTGAGAAAATGTATCCTGCTCTGGCCCTCATAGAGGACAATGGGATCACGTGTCTGACCTCTCCAGATCCCTTGCCGTATCATTTTCCTGTATAATAAACTATCTATTTGTAAACATTGCCATTGAATGCCTGTAAGTCTTCTTTAAGAAATGAAGCCTGTTCACCTGCCACTGTTCATGCAGTGTAAAAAAGTCATCCGGGAGAGTGGAAGAGAATGTTAGTGGGGATAAGACACATACTTCAAAAATGGTACAAGACCAGAATGTTTATTGCAGCCCAATTCATAATTGCTAAGTCATGGAAGAAGCCCAATTCCCCATCAATCCACGAATGGATTAATAAATTGTGGTATATGTACACCATGGAATATTATGCAGCCTTAAAGAAAGATGGAGACTTTACCTCTTTCATGTTCACATGAATGTAGCTGGAACATATTCTTCTTAGTAAAGTACCTCAAGAATGGAAGAAAAAGTATCCAATGTACTCAGCCCTACTATGAAACCAAGTTATGGCTTTCATATGAAGGCTATAACCCAGTAACAACCTACGACGATGGTGAAGGGGGAGAGAGCGGGGGGAGGATGGGCGGAGGGAGGATGATTGGTGGAACTACACCTGCGGTGCATCTTACAAGGGTACATGTGAAACTTAGTAAATGTAGAATATAAATGTCTTAACACAATAACTAAGAAAATGCCAGGAAAGCTATATTAACCAGTGTGATGAAAATATGTCAAATGGTATATAAAACCAGTGTATGATGCCCCATGATCGCATTAATGTACACAGCTATGATTTAATAAAAATAAAAATAAAATGGTACAAGAACAATGGTATAGAAGATATGTCTGCGCAGCTCACAGTAATTCCTCTCAGAGAATGCCCATTCTAATCTCCATTCTAATCCCCAGGGTTTCAGGATTGAGTCCACAACAACCATGTTTACATTAAATAGCCTATACCCCCTAAAGGTGAACCCCTGACCCAAGCTAGACTAAGCAGAGTCTTTTCCAGTCTGAAGGGTTGACATCTTGAAGAAAAAAGACTTAAACTCTCAGTCGCTGAGCTTTGCCATGGTCAGCCTCTACCACCAGGCCCAAGTAGCAGAAGAGGCCCATCCACAGAGATGGATGACTGAAGTGGCTGCTCCAGGGGCAGCAGAGCTGAGAAGGGAAAATAAAATACTCTGCTTTTCTAACACCTTTTCCTTCTCAGATCCCAGCCTTTTGGGAAATTAAGCTCCATCCCAGACCTTGTTCCAAGGAAATACTCCATATTCTCATGACCAATTTCCCCCGTTTCCCCATCAAGGTAGGTTGAATTAGTTCTTCTACTAGCACCTAAAGTTCTTTAATTCACTAGCCATGTAGAAACATACAGCTGGATGTATCTCACTGCCCACACAATAAATTCCATATGGAGTTACGATTGCAACTTAAAAATAAAACAATATAGGGAGTAAAATAAAATACAGAATACTTTGTCTTGGAATCTAGAATCCAAAAAGGAAAAGATTTAAATGCTTGGCTATATAAAGTTATACAACTCGTAAACAGCAAAGATGCTTCATAACCAAAGTCAAAAAACATAAAATTGGCCAGGTATGGTGGCACACACCATTAGTCCCAGTTACTCAGGAGGATGGCTTGAACCTAGGACTTTGAGGTCTGTTTGAGGACAGAATGAGATTCTGTCACCCAGACTAGAGTGCCATGGCCTCACTTAGCTCACAGAATGAGATTCTGTCACAGAAAATATATATATATTTTTTTGAGACAGAGTCTCACTCTGTTACCCTGGGTAGAGTGGCATGGCATCATAGCTCACAACTACCTCAAATGCCTAGGTTTGAGCAATCCTCTTGCCTTAGCCTCCTGAGTAGCTGGGACTACAGGCATCCTCCATAATACCCTGGCTAGTTTTTCTACTTTTAGTAGAGACAGGGTCTTGCTCTTGCTCAGGCTGGTCTTGAAACTCCTAAGCTCAAGCAATCCACCCCCCCTCAGCCTCCCAGAGTTCTAGAATTACAGGCATGAGCCACTGCACTTGGCCAGAAAAGAATTATTTAAAAATCATAAAATTAAGGAAAATACTTGTAAAAAAAAATATGAAAATAGATAATTACTACATATGACTATATATGAGAAAATGCTCCACTCTTAATTCAGAAATAGAAATGAAAAGTACAAATCAAAAGATGTCAACAAAGTTTTGGAAAAATATACACTCTTTCACCATTGGTACAAACTTTTTGGAGTGTAATTTGGCAATATCAGTTAAAATGCTAAATGCACAATACCTTTTGACACCAGTGCTTCCACTGTCAGGAATTTATTCTACAAAAATGTACAATATGGGTGATCCTGTATAATAAGGATGTTTATTATGCATAAAATGGTTTATAATAATAAAATTTGGATACATACAAATGTCTTACCACAGGGCATTGCATTGGTTTTAAATGTATATCCACAGAGTGTAATAAACTACAACAGGCTCAACACCTGTACCTCAGTGGCTAGGACACCCACCACATACACTGGGACTGGCAGAACCCGGCCTGGGCCTGCTAAAAAAGAAAAACAATGACAACTACAACCAAAAAATAGCCAGGCGTTGTGGCAGGTGCCTGTATTCCCAGCTACTTGGGAGGCTGAGGCAAGAGAATTGCTTGAGCCCATGAGTTTGAGGTTGCTGTGAGGTGTGATGCCACAGCACTCTACCAAAGGTGACATAGTAAGACTCAATCTCAAAAAAAAATAATATATATATATATATATAATGCAACAGTTTGAAAAGATGGAGGCAGCATTGCGTGTGCTGACATGGAGAGCTACTTAGGTAAAATGCTATAGCATCATAGCTCACAGTAACCTCAAACTCTTGGGCTCGAAAAATCTTTTTACCTCAGTTTTTCTTTTTAGTAGAGATGGAGTCTTGCTCTTGCTCAGACTAGTCTCCAACTCCTGAGTTCAAGCAATCCTCCCACCTCAGCCTCCTAGAGTGCTAGGATTATAGGCGTGAGCCACCTCGCCCACCTTCAAAGTTTACATTGTATCACATATTCATTCCTTCATTCATTCAACAAATATTTACTTCTACATGTTTGGTGTCTACTGCTGATTAACAACCAATGCTCTGAGCTAAGGCAGCTCATCCAAGTGTCAGAGAAGGTGACTGAACCAGGGCTAGGCACAGTGGCTCACACCTGTAATCCTAGCACTCCAAGAGGTCACGGCAGGTGGATTGCCTGAACTTGGAAGTTCAAGACCAGCCAGAGCTTGGAAGTTCGAGACCAGCCTGAGCTTGGAAGTTCGAGACCAGCCTGAGCAAGAGCAAGATCCTTTCTCTAAAAATAGCCGGTGTTGTGGCAGGCATCTGTAGTCCCAGCTACTTAGGAGGCTAAGGCAAGAGGATCACTTGATCCCAAGATTTTGAGGTTGCTGTGAGCTATGACCCCATGGTACTCTACCGAGGGTGACAACGTGAAACTCTGTCTAAAAAAAGAGAGAGAAAGAGAGAGAGAGAGAGAAGGAAGGAAGGAAGGAAGGAAGGAAGGAAGGAAGGAAGGACGGACGGACAGACAGGGTGACTGAACCACAGGAGCAATTCACGTAGCTCTTTAGAAGCTGTATAGGTCAGTTGTGTATGATTAATGGCAACTAATAAAAAGTAAATGCCTAGCACAGTGATGTCCAAAAGTGAGTGAAACCATGACAGAGGCAGTAAACATGAATCTAATGATGCAAAAAGAAAAAAGCAATCAGCATTGGGAAAATCTAACATAGTTCTTGTTAAAATGTCTGCCTAAAAAGGCTTTCTAACTCTTCAAACTGACTGTGGAATCAACTCTGCCCTCACTTGTGCTTTCTGGTCTGCCAACATGGAAACCTACCCATGGAACTCTGCATTCTCCTTCTGGATCATCATGGACTCGGGGAGTGGAGAGTGAGTGGCAGGGCACTGCCAGGGTAGCTAGTGGGGACCCCAAGAACCATGTATTTGTGGCTAAATATCCAAATCCTCCCATCCTGGGGAGCACTAAGATTTGTGGGGCCAGCACCAGAGTATGAGGCTTCTGCCAGAAGCAGCATAGGCTGCCAAGAACCTAAAGGTCAGGTCAAGTCGAAGTCCTTAGGAGAAAGCTGAGGTTCGGTCACCAGGATAACCTAGTACAGGTCTAAATCCAAAGAGTCAGAGGCGAGATTCAGACTGAGCACATGACCCTGCAGGCGCCTGAGCTCCTCTCAGCTCTCCTGCCCAGATCTCTCTGGGCTACTGAATTCCCTCCTCACATTTCCCTTTCTGTCCTCTAGACCCAATTCACGGTGTTGGCTTTCTTGTTAGAATGTTGGCCCTTCTCCCCCTAGCATCTGGCTCTCTGCCTGACTGCCTGAGGAAAAGCCCTGAGACAACCCAGCCCCTAGAACCCTGCCTCTTTTGCCCTGGTCTCTTTCGGGGGTGGGGGGGTGGGGGCTGGGCAACCAGGCCCCTGCTCCCAGGCATAAGAATCTCACTAACAGTCCCCTGGCAAGGTCTAAGCAGCAATCCCTTTCCAATATCACTGTCTGGTTGCAACGCTTAGCAGGGATACTTCTCAGAGTATACCCAAATTGGTATTCCAGATTAGCAATCAACCACTTGTAAATTTAGGTAGGGCATTTCTACCCCTAAGCCTGAACACTTCTAGGGAAAGCAATAAGACAAAGGTTATGAATCTTCAAGTTAGAGGAACACACCCTGGGCCCTTGGGAAGCCTTGCTCACACAGCCAGATGGCTCTTGCTTTCTCACCTCATCACTGAAAAAGGCAGAGTCCAAAAGATGATTCTGAAATAATAGGACCCTGTCTGGGAAAGCAGGCTTAGGAAGAGCCTCTGGGGAGGATAAAGTATAAAGGGGGAGCAAGCATATGGTAGTGGGTGATGATGGCAAGGAGGAGGATGCCAAACAGAATAGTTCAGAGGCTGAGCTCTGCCTGGCTTGCATCTTAGCCCAGCCTCTTACAAGCTTGAGACTCTGGACAAGTTCATTAACCGCTCAGAAGCTGTTTCCACATTGGTAAAATAGGACTATTATATCATTTGCCTCTATGTTATGACAATTAACTGAGATAGCACCACAGAAGGTGGAGCACGATGACCAGCACATAGGAAGCACTCAGTAAATGTCACCTGTTCCTAGAAGAAAGAATGAAGCTAAGGAGGTTCCAACAGGGAGGGAAGGGGGAATGAAGGGAGGTGAGAAAGACTCAGAGAAACTGTCTAATTCCCACTTTGTCTCTAGGCCAGCCTTGAGCATTTTAGGTGTTTACTGCTGCAACTTTTGTTTTTGTTTTTTTCCTCTGCAGCACTTTGAAAGAGTAAGAGTTGTCTTGGGTCAGACAATAAGTACACAAACACTAATGCAATCTAATTAGCAAAAAAACCCCAGAAGGTCCCTACATACTTCTTGTGATATCAGACATCACAGACAAGCAAAAAAGTCCTCACAAAATTAGCATGTGGCCTGTGGGCTGCAGGTTGGCAAACCCTGGAACCAGAAACGTATTTGCATGATTTGTGTATCTCTCTGTCATTACCAAATTCCAGTCCCAGTTCTGTCCTTTCCCATCTCTATGACATTGAGCAATCTCCTAATTGCTCCATGCCTCAGTTTCCCCAAATGTAAAATGTACTTCTTATAGAAAACTGTTAAGGTCTTTCTAACATTCTGGTTCTACCTTAGATTCTTATCTTTTTCTTTAGGAAAGTGTTAGAGGTTGAATTGTGTTCCCCAAAATGATAGGTTGAAATCTTAATGCCCAGTACCTGTGAATGTAAATGTGACCTTATTTGGAAATAATTACAAATGTGATCAGCTGAGACAAGGTCATTAGGGTGGGCCCTAATCTAATATGGTTGACATCCTTATAAGAAAAGAGTAGAAGATACAGGGACACACAAGGAGAAGATGGCCATGTGGTTACAGAGGCAGAGATTGGAGTGATCTGTCTATAACCCAAGGAATGTCAACTGTCAGAGAATAACAGAAGCTAGAAAGAAGCAACAAAAAAAAAAAAAAAAAAAATACTTTTTTTTTTTTTGAGACAGAGTCTCACTCTGTTGCCCTGGGTAGAGTGCTGTGGCATCATAGCTCACAGCAATCTCAAACTCTTGAGCTCAAGTGATCAATCCTCTTGCCTCAGCCTCCAGAATAGCTGAGACTACAGGCACCTGCCACAAAGCCCAGCTAGTTT
>CAUYPK010082322.1:0-42087 GCA_963574355.1 Loris lydekkerianus
GATCAAATGGGAGGTCTAGGTTGAGTTCTTTGAGGTTTCTCCATACTTCCTTCCAAAAAAGTTGTATTGGTTTACAGTCCCACCAGCAATGTAAAAGTGTTCCTTTCTCTTCACATCCACGCTAACATCTACAGTTTTGAAATTTTGTGATATGGGCCATTCTTACTGGGGTTGGGTGATATCTTAGGGTGGTTTTAATTTGCATTTCTCTTAGGGATGATGAACATTTTTTCATACATTTCCTAGTCATTCCTCTGTCGTCTTTAGAGAAGATTCTATTCATCTCTCTTCCCCATTGATGTTTGGGACAATGAGACATTTTAATTTTTATCAAATGAAAATAAAATGATTCTTCAATGTAGTTTTTGCATTTCATCTACTTTTTTGACTATTTTCCTATAATATGTATATTTTCTTTTTGGAGGCAGAGTCTCAAGCTGTTGCCCAGAGTAGAGTGCAGTGCATTATAGCTCACAGCAACCTGCAACTCTTAGACTCAAGCAATCCTATTTTCTTAGTTTTTCTATTTTTAGTAGAGATGGGGGTCTCGTTCTTACTCAGCCTGGTCTCCAATTCGTGAGCTCAAGCAATCCACTCACTTTGGCCTTCCAGAGTGCTAGGCTTATACGTGTGAGCCACCGCACCCAGCCTGTTTTCCAACATTTTTGCTCTTTGGAAACTCTAGTCTTTTGGCATGCTTTTCTTATTTTAAGAAAATGCTTTCCTTACTTTAAGATTCATGAGGGTTTAAAATGTATTATTCACAGTACTAATATTTTACTGGTTTTCTCTGTTGGTTTGTCTTGGTTTTCATTTAAAAAGTGTCACTCAAGCTTTTTGATCTTAATGCTGTAAAGTATAACATTATTGTTGTGAAAGGTTAAATATGTTCTGAATTTGATAGGAAGCATCCCTATTTTGTTTAATTATTCTGCTTTTATATGCATTCTTCTAAAAGTTTGGCATTTGCCTTCACATTTGGTCCTTTTTCCATTTGGGACTGATATAATTATATGGTGTGACATGTGGATTTAATTTTAGATGTGGTTTGTTTGTTCTAAATTAGTGCTAACTATATTCTGTCCTTTACTGAAGACTCATTTCTTCTCTCACTGTTCAGCAATACCAGGTCTGTAACACTCAAGTTACCATATGTGAATGTTACATCTTTTCTTTGCTTTCTGCTCTTCATTTATTTGTCAATTCCACACCATTTTAGTTTAGTTTAGTTGTTATAGCTATAATTTGGATAGTACTTCCTTCTAGCTTGTTTTTTCCTCTTTAAAAAATTGTTGGATATTCTTATTTCCTCTTAAAAAAACTTGGATATTCTTATTAATTTGCTCTTTGCCCCAAATCAGTTTGTCATGTATATCAGAAAGACATGAGAATTTCATGTAAACTTACATTGAATCTACAGGTTGATTTTGAGAGTATTAACATCTTTCATTACAGTAAATCTTATATGTGACCTTCTTCTTCAAAACATTTTGGTCAGGTTTTATTGTATTATGTATTTACAGTTCTATCTTTCTCCCCTACAATACCATGGTGTGAATGGCTATAATTTATCCTCCAAAATTGCTGTTTTTTTCTTTTTTTTATTCTTTTTCTCCATTTTCTCTGTGCTATGAGTGTATTTAAATTTCATCCACATTGCTGATGTAATCTTTAGCAATAACAAGAGGTATTGCTGTTACTTCTTCCTGAATCTTTTATACCCTAGTTGAAATATGTAAAAATCTACTATTATTTCTATGCATTATAGTAATGGCTTATTATTTTAATTGTCATATATAGTTTTGATTTGGGGGGATAATGACTTTTGAGATTCACTGTGTTGTTCTAGCCTCTGTTTTTTTACTCACTTATTTATGGGCATTTAATGGAAAAAAAAAATATTCCAAAAATACCAATTGTTTTCCCCTCATATGACAGGCATCCCTGAGAATGGGATGCTAATCAGAAAAAGATCATCCCTTGCTTCAAAAGGAGCAGGTACTTTGTAAGAAAGGAAAATGGCTGAGATAGAAGTAGATCTATGCATATATATGAACTTAATTTTCAAATAAGCAATGTGAAGAAAAGAACTCTGATAGTATGGGAGGTAAAGAATCTTCTCTGAAAAAGTGCAGAACTTCGGCACTTTTTCAATCAGTTTTCTGATTGATAATGATCTTGAGTTTTTAGCAAACATAAACTTTGTAACCTAATCATTTGTACTCTCATAATAATCTGAAAATAAAAAAAATTAATTTAAAACTTAAAAAAATAAAAATATCTACATGTACCACAATTTATTAATCCATTCGTGGGTCGATGGGCACTTGTGCATCTTTCATGACTTAGGAATTATGAATTGGGCTGCAATAAACATTGTGGTACAGATGTCTTTGTTATATTGTGAGTTTTGGTCTTCTGGGTAAATACCTAGTAGAGGAATTACAGAATCGAATGGCAGGTCTATTTTTAGATCTCTGAGTGCTCTCCAAACATCATTCCAAAAGGAATGTATTAGTGTGCATTCCCACCAGCAATGTAGAAGTGTTCCCTTTTCTCCACATCCACACCAACATCTCTGGTTTTGGGATTTTTTGATGTGTGCTAATCTTAGGTGATATCTCAAAGTAGTTTTGATTTGCATTTCTCTGATGATTAAGGATGATGAGCATTTTTTCATGTGTTTGAAGGCCGTGCACCTGTCTTCTTTAGAGAAGTTTCTCTTCAAGTCCTTTAATGGAAGAAAAAGTATCCAATGTACTCAGTCCTACTATGAAACTAATTTATAGCTTTCATATGAAGGCTATAATCCAACTATGGCACAAGAATATGGGGAAAGGGCCAAGGAAGGGGAAGGGAGGTGGGAGGTTTTAGTGGAGGGACGGTAATTGGTGGGCCACACCTACGGTACATCTTAGAATGGGTACAGGGGAAACTTACTAAATGCAGAATACAAATGTCAACATACAATAACGAAGAAAATGCCATGAAGGCTATGTTAAACAGTTTGATGAAAATATTTCAGATTGTATATGAAACCAGCACATTGTACCCCTTGATTGCACTAATGTACACAGCTATGATTTAATTAAAAATAAAAATAAAAATGTCATTCAAAAAAGAAAAAGAAGAAAATATTTTTCCTATCCCTCTCTAAATTCATCTTTAAAACATAATAAATTGGTAAACATTCAGTTCTCCAAAATCCTGCCAATATTTTGTATGAAATTTTAAGTTTTTTAGTTAATTTGTGAGTTAATTTTAGTTTGTTGAGTTTTTATTTTGTTCTGTATCTCCATAGATATTTCATTAAAAAAACTGGAAAGGGCTGCTTTTTTTTATGATATTTATTTGCAGAAATGCTTAATGATTTGGTAGCAAAAGACAGTATGTTTAACACTGCTTTGTCATTTGACTTTATATGATTCATAGACACATTTATAATAGTGTGCTAAAGAGAACTGTGATCTCCCACCCAACTGTAAATTTTCTTAGTGTTTATTTTAAAATAATAATACTAATAATTCTAATAATTTTGATGATAATACTAATGATGTTTTTGACTAATGTTGTTATTTTCCTTGAGCCAGGCAATGTGTTTTCACTTTACTTACATAAATTAATTTATTATATAATACTCTATAATAGTCTGAGACAAGATTTAAATAAAGACCCATTTTTTTGTGAATCTGTGTTGTTTATTATGTTTCATTGCTTTAATAGAGAGTGAATGAATTCATGTACAAATTATGACATATTTTATTAGCATCTGTATTACTAATGTATGTCCAGTGCTTTTCCTAGGCAATTTACATATAACATTGTCTGGATCAAAACTACCCACCTAGAAAGCTCTCTTACTTAATCTGAAATATTTTCAGGAATGCAGGAAGGAAAAGAACAAAGAATGGTTAGTTGTAAAACTAACCATTAGCCTGTTGAAAAGTATGTGATGAATACAGAGAAAGTGAAACATGCTAAAAGAATAAACAATGGAATCATGATGAGGAGCTAGCTGATATCACCTATATTTTTGTATATTTGTCATATGATTTAGAATTAGAGCTTGATTTTGGAGCAGCCAAAGCCATCATTTTCTCAAGCTGTCAGTATTGTGTGTCTGATGTTATGCATAAAAATGTGTGTGTTTGTGTATTTTTTGTTGAATAGTCTCAGTCTTGGAATCCTTGTATTTTCCCCTTTAGCAAAGAAAATTACATTTCTTTTGCCTGAGTGGTTATATTTTCCTAATGTGACCAATGGAAATACTCTAGTGCTGAGAACTCTAAAGCACATTAGACACTCGAGTAATACTTGTGCCAACAAGAAGCTGTTCCTGGATACTCTTCATGATATTATTTGTAACGATTCCAAATTCACATGAAGTAAAATTATTCATATGGTATGATTTATAGTGTTTTTATAGGCATTTATCTGAAAATGGTAAATAACATAGAGCTTATTATATAAAATAGAGCTTATCTATTTATCTGAAATTTATCTGAAATTTATCTGAAAATATCTGAAAATCTGAAATTTACCTGAAAATGGTAAATAACATAGAGCTTATTATATAAAATAGAATGAATACACAATGAGGGCAGCTATTTTTCTGTTTAGCTTATTAGTAGATTCTAAAAATCTAGAACATTCCCCAGATCATGGTAGGGTATCAATAATTTTTTTAATATTTTAAAAATTAGAACAAAGGAAATTAGAGAAATCCAGCAATTTAGCTTTAGACATAAAGAAATTGAGTCAAAATTTAAAAACCAAAGCAAAAACAAAAGACTCTGTTCCTGAACACTGCTGGGGAGATGGGCAAGGTGTGCACAAATAAGCAGAAGTGACTTTTCAAGTTCTGCTCTTGTTTGACATGAGAATTATTTTAGTGATTAAAGCTATAAAATCCTGTATATTGAGTAGAGGTGAAAGTTATAGGCATTTAATGCACCGATTCAAGTTTTCACCTTTATTATAATCAAGTAGAAAAGGATATTAAATTTCCATCCTAAGTTTTTCCCATCAAAACATGCAAATTACCCTTTCAGGCCTTTAATTATGCTGAGATATAGGACCTAACAGGTTATGAAATGAAACATAATTATGGGCCAAGGACATTTTTCTTTCAAAACCTTTATAACATAAAAGTTTAAAATGTTTTATGACTCTTCTATATAAGTAACAACTAAACTTTTAAAAAGCAAAGTACTTTCTACATATGATTTAAAAATGTCTAGGTTGGTAGAAGTAAAGAAGAATCCTTTGTATTTAAAACTCATTATTCACACAAACCACTTTTTCTCTTTGCCTTATTGTATTTCTCAGTCCACCTTTATTTCTGATTGAGGTTTCTATTACTGCTCTACATGATAGATGGATAGACAGAAAAAGGATAGATAATAGATAGACAGAAAATAAAAGATATTTATGCTGCCTTTTAATCTGCAATGAGACATTCATTTTAAATTATGTTTATGATTTTTCTCTCCATATAACTGGTGTCTTTCTACTTGACCCAGGGCATTGTCTAGTCTGGATGGAATGACATAGAAAAGTGAACAGGGTATGAATTAAACATATAGAATATAGGTAATCTTCAGTCTCTTAAGTACAAACTAGAATTAGTCTAGGATAACTTACCTTAAAAGCTGAGATATTTCTTTATAAAGAATTTGCTAAATATAAATATATATATTTTCTAAAAATAAGTTATTTCAATTATTATTTAATTATATATATAAATTATATATATATATATATATATATATATATATATATGCTTTGAAATACAATGGGCCTTCTTTTATTTGTGGGTTCCACATTTGTAGTCACCCAACCACAGATCAAAACTATTCAGATAAATTATTGTGTCCATACTGCTGTGTACAGATGATTTTCGTGTCATTATTCTCTAAACAATGCAGTATAACAACAATTTACATAGCATTTATATTGTATTAGAAATTATAAGCAATCTAGAGATGACTTAAATATATGGAAAATAAGTGCACAAGTTATATGCAAATACTACCCACTTTATGTCAGGAACTTGAACATTCTCAAATTCGAGTATTCATGGGGGTCTTGGAAACAATCTCCAATGAACACCAAGGGACAATTGTAAATACATATATAGGCATATGTCAATTCATATATTAATATATTCTACATATGTAAATTAATATATTAATATACAGGTGGGTGTAAAGTTCATGTGCATTTTACCATGTTAAAGTATTTTAAATTCCACATGAATTTTACGTACACCCTGTGTATACACATATATACACATACATGCACATGGCTGTTCTTGCCTTCTTTCTTTGGTATATCAACAACTAAGCCTAGAGGACATTTCAGGAATGTATGTATTTACAAACTAAAGTTAATGCATAGAAATTACCACTCCCATCTTTGACACTAGGACTGTAAAAGAATATATATAGGAAAAATTATAAAAGATTATTTATAGGAAGAGGAGAAAAATAAGTAAAGTACTTGTTACAATCAAAACGTGTCTCCAAAATGAGTTTTTTGAGGACAAAGACTGATGGCACTTCAAGCAAGTTCACGACCAGCTTAGGCAACATAGAACCTCTTCTCTAAAGAAAAATAAATAAATAAATAAATAACATACACCTGTATTCTCAGGTCCTTGAGAGTTTGAGGCAGGGCAATCTCTTCAGCCCAAGGATTTGAGGTTGCAGTGAGCTATGATGATGCCACTACACTCTAGCCCTGGCAATGAAGTAAGACCCTGTTTAAAAACAAAGCAAAATAAAACAAAATATAAAAATAAAGGAAAATAAGTACATGAGTCCTGCACCAAAACTTATAGCACTAGCAAGAAATTGCTGAAAATATGTTGGCTTCATACTGAAAAGATAGTTTGAAGGAGCTTCTAATAATCAAACTTGAGATGATTTGAGCAAAATAATAATAATGATAATAATAGTAATAAGTATTAGATTAAAATATACATCCATGAATTCATACTGATAGGAATATAAACATATAAATAAACAACCATATGGTTGAATTCCAACTAACAAACACAGAAAGTATGATGACAATACAAATATTGTTAGGTAAATACCATAGTAATAATTAATGTAGACAAGAATTATTTTTAGATAATAAAATTTCAGGGCATGTATATAATGAATAACAGAATATTTGCATAGTCTTACATTAGTTTTCCTCCCTACAAGCTAATTATTTAGCTTAATGGGTAAACTAATAGTTTTATTGGGAAGAAACTGGGCAGATTAAGATCTTAAGCACATTTGGACAGAATATTCACTTTTCCTTCTATTTTAGGTGCAAGTCTTGAATGAAATTCTAGTAATGTATTTTTACTTTTATTCACCATTTAAATTTATTCAGAAAAATGCATATTTTTTATTTTTATCTTACTTTCAAGTATTTTCTTAAATGTTGCCTTTAACAGTTTCTTATTGTTCTTTTTTCCTACTGATAATATTTATAAATTAATATACATTTTCCTGATTTTATTTTGTAGACAGTGTGATCCATGAGATATTTATAAGAATTTCTCAGAGACAGACAGCTGACCAAATTCCATAAAAATTTTATTTATTTATTTTTTGTTAAATCATAGCTGTGTACATTAATGCAATCATGGGGCACCCAACACTGGTTTTATATACCATTTGACATATTTTGCCCATATCACAAAATCCATAAAAATTTTGGATGATAATGGCAATATATGTCAAAATACTGCCATACTGACTGCGTACAGGTAGTCATAGTTACATGTAAATAGTTTCCAACAGCTTGTCTTTATGATGAAGTGTTCAGTTTGCATTATTAATGATAGTTAATTATATAATATAAAAATGGAAATTATATTTTTCATTTATCACAAAGACTGAAAATTTCAGCATTTCTGTTTTTCATGGGAAAGAAGAAAACAAAAAAAACTTTGTTTACCTAATTGCAAATAGATGTTTAATATTTTTATTCATAAAATGATATTAATAGGAAGAAATACTTTATAATATTCAGACCCATTTGGAAATCCATGTTGACTGCTTGAGATTAATTAGATATGATCGTGAGTGAATTTGATAGAATAATGAACAATGTGACTTCTTTTTTCTCTTTTTTTTTCTTTTTTTTCAGGCATACTCAAACTTTTTAAACAGGGGGGCAATTCACTGTCCCTCAGACCATTGGAGGGCCAGACTATAGTTTAAAAAAAAAACAAAAAGCAATGAACAAATTCCTATGCACACTGCACATATCTTATTTTGAAGTAAAAAAACAAAATGGGAACAAATACAATCACACTGCCTCATGTGGCCCATGGGCCGCAGTTTGAGGATCCCTGATAGAGTTTCACTATACCTCAAACTCTTTGGGCTTAAGCGATTCTCTTGCCTCAGCCTCCCACGTAGCTGGGACTACAGGTGCCCATCACAACGCCGGGCTATTTTTTGGTTGTAGTTGTCTTGGTTGTTTGGCAGGCCTGGGCTGGGTTCGAACCTGCCAGCTCTAGTGTATGTGGCTGGCGCCCTCGCGCTGAGCTACAGGCGCTGTGCCAATGTGACTTATTTTCTTCTTTACTTTAGGAAGAAACATAACTTTCTCTTTATCCATATTCACTGTTTTTCACTTATTACAATAGAGATTAAAAATCACTGCCCACTGTTTGTGATCTGGATGTTTGGCTTTGGACGGCAGTGTTTCCTTTTGTAAGAATAAGTGAGCAAATTCCTTTATTTGTCAAAATTAATAATATTTATCCAAATTATTTTATGAACTATGCAGAGGTTCTAATGGGGAAAATAAATGTAAAATGTTTTCTGCAGAGAAAAATAGACTAAAATTTCTGTACGTGTCTGTTGAGTCTTTGGCTTCCTCCCTGGGATGGTTGGAGGAAGTAGAATATGGGTACTTCACCTCTTTTTGAAATGAGGTTAAGGAAAGATTCTACCTATAGCAGAATTATTTCAAGAATACCTTGAAAATTCCCTGAGCAGAACAAAGATTTTCCCCAAAGGATGCAAAAGATTTGTCTAGTCCTGGTTTGACACCTCCCAGAGTTTTAGCAATGCTCTTGTGGAAGCATTAAAAAGGTTTATTTTTTTCCCCCTCTACATTTGTATGCATTTGTAGACTTTTCTGGTCTCTCTCAGAACACATGCAACTTACTTCAAAATCAAGAAACAAAAATTGCAAATAGAAATCCATGCCTTAGTTTTAGCATCAGAATTAAGCTAGCCCACTGATGATCTTAGTAAAGTTACTTTGTAAAGTGCTTCATAGATCTGGAATAGTCACATCAATATTTCAAGACTCAAGAAAGGCAAATATACGATATAAGAAGAAACTAGCCTTGAATAAATGGCACAATGTTTCCAATAATCTCAATAATTTCAAACACTGTCTTAAAGAATTTTTAAAAGGAAAAATATATCTTCATTGAATGTTCCTCACTTCAAGTTCAAAAGTTTTGACAGATGACGTGTTAAATTTCCAAATCACCCACAGTTTTGGACGTTTTTGTTGTTGTTCTCACAACTGACTGATTACCTTGAGGTTATTGATTGAATATAGCCATTATGTCACATTCCTAGCATGTCTTCTCATTAACGGTCCATACATAGTGTGGTCCATGTTGGGTTTGACATAACAACACTGGGCAATCATGATTTCTTTGCACCAGGACCACTGTGCTTTCTTATTCTTCTCAATGAAGAAATACAGTCCAAAGGTAGCTGCCTGCTAAGCATTGCTGTTCTTGTAACTTCACAAGGGTTGTTGAGTACCTCCTCTAAGGAAAGTGCTTATAGGAAGAGAAAGAGAAATAAAAATGTCTCTCATGAGCGTCACTAAAAAGTGTAAGAGTAAAGCAATGCTCTTTTCTTAAAATTTTGAATTTCAAATGGAAAAAAGGTAATGCTTAAATCCCATCTATATCAGATAAGGCAGGTAAGATGTGTGCCTGGAATCGCACCTAAATCTTAGGTAACTCAGACTGCTTTCCTTGACCTAAATTTATGTTAGGAGACATGACAAAAAGATGCTTTCTAAGAAATGACCACAGCTAGTCAAGTCAGGATTTGGTTTGAAAAGAAAACTTCCTGCAATTCATCAAGTTTGCTGGTAAGATTATATTGTATCACGAACACATACAAATGTATTCAGAGGCTCTGTTAGGAATTTAGAAAGAATATGAAAAAGTTATGAATAATAACACATAAAATAAGGCCTTAAGCAGAACCCATTGGGCAATATAATCCATGGGTATTAGAAGCTGTCAATTGAGGGCAAACAAGGAGTAGAAAGAAGTTATCGGGAGTAGAAGAAAAAGAGTAACTGAAAGAAGAAACCATAGGTACCTCTGAGGGAAAGATAAGTGTGTTTTTGTCATTAGAAGTCATCTCAACCTTAAAGACCTTCCGATTCTCCTTAAGGTAGTTCTTCTTGTGTCCAAGGCATGTGCCTTTACATACACACAAACAACCTAAAACAATGCAAAAAGACTTGAAAATAAAAAAATTAAAGTGAAGATTAAAAAAAAATTCCCAGAAGAACATCACATGTTCCCAAAGTACATGAAACTTCTAATACTGAACAAGAAAATGCCAAATATCAAGTGCAAAGAAGCCAAAAGTAGACAAATGGTTATTAGCTGGCAAAGATTTCTCTCTTAGAGGCCACGTGGCAATAGTTAGAGATGTTTTTTGTTGTCACAGAAGGGGTAAGGGTCTGCTACTGCCACACAGTAAAGGAAGGTTGGAGATGCTGTTACACACCCCTTGGTGCACAGGACAGACGCCTCACAAAAGAATACAATTATCCAGTCCAAACTTCATTAGTGCCAAGGTCGAGAAACACTTATCTAAAGCAAGATAGATCTGTTTAAAATAAATTAACTCTTTTTTAGTTTATGTAGTGCTTATCTATTTCAAATCAATTATTTTAACTATATCTTTCTATTAAAAATATAACTAATCATTACAATTGAAAACATTTTAAACTAAACACATAATCCTCTAGAATTTAAATGTCTTAAAGATTTTGTTTTTAAAGGTTCTTTTCTTTATCCAAAAAGAGAATATTTTGAAAAGTTTCTTTGAATTGCATCACTACTGTGTTGCTAATGTGAATAAAAGGAAAGAGCAGAAATGGATATTTTCAGACAATAGAGAAATCAATGAAAGTGATGAAATTGCAGAGTCAAAGTAAGTCATGATCTTTATAAAGCAAAATGTCCAAAGCCTATTTTCCTGTAGCTCTGGTACATCTAAATGTGAATATTTTGGCCTTCTGCTGACTGAATATATTTATTCAATGGCTGACTCTGCATGTAAATGCCTAATAATCATAACTTAGAGGCACAGTCGAGTTATACATGGACAGGAGAATGTTTACTTAGTACCCTTTGAACTTCAGAGAGAGTAAAATATTTTCCTCTTTGACAAGGAGAAATCATTCTTCTATCTTTTTGTAGTCAATAAACTCTACCATTTGAAATGCAAAAATCCTAGGCAGAACAACAAACAGGTTGAGGTTCCCTAATCTTAAATACCAAAATCTGAAATGCTCCAAATTCAGACACTTTTTGAACATTGGTGTAATGCCTTAAGTGGAACATTTCACATCTGACTTTATGGGACGTGTCACAGTCAAAACTTTCATAAACATTATTTAAAATATTGTATACAATTAGTTTCAGGCTATGTGCATTAAAACATAAATAAATTTCATATTTAAACTTGGGCTTATTTCCAAGAGGTCTCATTATGTGTATGCAAATATTTCAAAATCAAAAAAGAAAATGAAATCCAAAACACTTCTATTTACCCCCAAAAGTAATATTGAACCTGTGTTAAACTTTAATAGATGTTAACATTATAATATAAATTAGGGTCAAAACATTTACAGATGCAGAGAAGGTTAAAATTCTTGTTTTTCATTTTTTAGGGTGGAGAATAAAAGAATAATTCAGAACAGACTTAGTGGGCAATCAGGACATGGAAGGAGAGAACCCCCCAGAAACATGAGAGTCTGGAAATATAGGAAATCATACCCACCAAATACTTCCTAATTGAAGCTAGAGCTTCTCCTAAACAATTTATATTCATTGAATAATGATAGTATGCTTTTTATTTTCTTTATAAAAATAGCTACTTGTCAAAAAAATAGCTATGACAATTTTACATATGTGGAAACTGAGGCCTAACTAGCAGTTAATGTGTACAAGGGAATGCAGCCAGCAGGTGGCAGAATGGGGGTTTGAATCAAGTTCTGACTTGACAAGACAGTACATACGTCTTAAACCAGACACCAAAACTCTTTTAACTACCCTGCCCCTGGCTTCTCTACTGTACCTAGGTAACTACTAACATGCACTCACAGTAGTGGTCTTTCTTATTATAGTAAACAGTAAACTTACCTTTGTTTTATAAAGAAAATATCTGGGTGGACTTTTCAGGGACTTGGTCAATAAATAATAGGGCTTGATTACACACCATAAGATTGTAATGAAGTTTGTAAAATCACTGGGGCCTGCTTGAGACAGGGTAAATTCAAGTTATGATTGTTTAGGATTAGTGATCACAAGGAGGCAAGTATTTCAAAAGGGTCCTTTTTTTTTTTATAGTTTTTATTTGTATACATGTTTAGGGAACAAGTGTAATTTTGTTACCCACATTGATTGCGTAGTATTGAATTCAGTCCTTTTAGAGTATCTATCACTCAACACACATTAGACTCAGTAAGAAGGGGCTCTTGAAGAGTAGATAGACAGTTGAACAGTTGTTTTCAACAATCTCATCCTGAGAAGGGAGAAATGAAACTGACTGAGTAGTCTGTTGCTCAGATAGATTAGAAAGATGTTCCTGAAAATAACAATAAAAAAAATTTTCAGGGTCATCTGGACAAAAGTTGCATGGATTAAAATAGTCATATTAATGTAGATATGTTGCTTCTCATATTAATAGTTCAAAATGCAGTAACAATTTAGGTCTCTTTACTTTTTCATTCTTGATATCTTTTGACCGTGACATTGATTCTCATCGTTTGAACGTATTGATGAAAGTAGCTTAAACATTTTCAGACATCACACTCATAGCCCAAGTATTTAAAAGTTTTTCCGGAAGAACGGTATTATGAGAGTATCCCTTTGGCCATAACTAGATTTCATGTGTAGTTCTAGCTAAACGGTAACTGAGAAGGCAAATCTTTAGGCTTTACAGTCTTTACAGCAGAAACAGAAAGTGAAAAGAGGCTTCAAATTGATGATACGTTGCAAATACATAACTTTCACCCTGGCACAGTTAATAATATGAATGAGACATCTCACACAGTCATATGATACTCCCAAGCACTCTGCTGCGTTATTTACATGTCTCATCTCATACAACTTCACTTCAGCCCTAATTAGTAGATATTATAGTTGCTTCCTTTACAAATGAGGAAAGTGATGGTAATTAACTTACCAACAACACAGAGCTAGTTACTGTCGAAAATGGGATTTAGAATCCAAAACTAGTTTACTTCAAGGTTGTGCTATTCTCATTATATTCATTGCTTCTTCCAATATAAAAATGTAACATTCGACTGTGATGAACATGTCACTTATAGTTCATTAATTAGGATTTAATTAATTATCCTGTACCCAAATAATGTCTGGTTATAATCAGATATTCCTATAATCAGATAATAAATCATACTTAATTATTCAGAATCTTTTTTGCTTGATAAATTGTCTTAAAAAAAATAAATAAATAAATAAATAAATTCCACCTAATCTGAGGTGGAGGATTATATATTTTTTCACATTTTTCACTAAAGGCAGTGACATAGAACTGGTGTTATAAGCTATGTTTTTGTCGCCAACTGTTATCACTGAAACATATATGTTCAAAATAACTTAATAATTTCAGATTGAAAACCAGTTTAAAAGCTCATTTTAAAACCAAGCAGCATGAATTTTTCCATTTTTCATATAGTAGACCCACCACTGATTATTTTATAAATAGTAATCTCAGTGGGATTTTAAATTTAGTAAAATTATGCTCTCCCACCATGCTCCAAAGTTCTTCCATGTGTACATTGCAAAAATCAACTAACTGAAAATTAAACATGCAATGTTGCCTATCACTTTTACTAAAGCTGTTGTGAAAACATGATTTGTCATCTCTTCAGAAAATGTTTAAGCCCAAAGTAATCGAACAATAACAGAATATCTCTTATAGCAAGCACCTTATTATTTTTTTTTTTTAAGACTACTAGTTCTTATACTAGTGACTGTAATTCAGACTCAACAATCTGACAATGACCTTAAAGATTTGTCAGGGGGAGTGGATCACATGGGAGTATAAATCCTCATTTACATTAGAACAAAACACTTAAAAAATTGGGCCAAATATGTTGTTCCCATACAGAACTGTATTTCTACATGCACAGAGCTCATAGCTTTTCCTAGAAGGGGTGGCTTGACAGATATATACACAATAAAAGTGAAATAAATAAAATAAAACCTACTAAATGCAGAATACAAATCTCTACATACAATAACTAAGAAAATGCCATGAAGGCTACGTTGAAAAGTTTGATGAGAATATTTCAGATTGTATATGAAACCAGCACAATGTACCCCTTGATTGCACTAATGTACATAGCTATGGTTTAACAATAAAAATAAATAAATTAATAAAAATAAATAAATAAAAAAGATGGTGACTTTACATCTTTGGTAATATCCTGGATAGAGTTGAAACACATTCTTCTTAGTAAAGTATCATAAGAATAGAAAAGCAATTATCCAATGTACTCAAAACTAAGATGAAGCCAGTAGACGATCCAATGCATGCCCACATAGGAGAAAAATTCATTTCAATTCAAGCTGGGGGGAGGGGTAATGAGGGAGGCAGGGTCTTGGGTTCTCTCACTGAATGGGCATGGGGTGGGGGTGTCTGGCACACCTTTTGTGTGGGGGACATAACCACAAGAGGGACTCTACCTAACAAAATCAAATATTTTGACCTGGTTGTTTGTACCCTGATATTAACCTGAAATAAATTTACTTTAAAAAATGTTTTGTTTTTTTTTTCTAAAAGGAGTGTTTCTTTAGCAACTGTGAACTCTAAATCAAAACTCACACTGCATCTTGGCTCAGGCCTGTGCCATTTACTTGAGGGACTGAGATATAGGCAGAACAATTTATATCCCTTATTGCAGAGGAAGATCTTCTGTGGTGGTGATGGGAGGAAATAACAAAAGGCCTGATTATCAACTTGGATTGTGACTGATCAGATTAGCAATTCCCCTAAGAAAGACAAAAAAGCAGAGGCAGTTATAGGGTGGAAAGAGCAAAATACATTTCCCTCCCAATTTGTTTCAGTTACCTTGGTTGGATTAAACTTAGGTGTGGGTGTGATGGCTCCTATCTTATTTAGTTATCACTCTGTTGGGTTGAATTATGATTAAAATCTGTGGTCCCTCTTAAGTGGGCTGCCCTGGGGGACTTAACCTGTCCAGATATTTTTTTTTTTTTAGACAGAGTCTCAAGCTGTCACCCTGGGTAGAGTTCTGTGGCATCACAGCTCACAGCAACCTCAAACTCTTGGGCTAAAGCAATTCTCTTGCCTCAGCCTCCCAAGTAGTTGGGACTACAGGCACCCACCACAATGCCTGGCTATTTTTTTGTTGTTGCAGTTGTCATTGTTGTTTTTAGCTGGTGCAGGCTGGGTTCGAACCGGCCAGCCTTGGTGTATGTGGCCGGCACTCTACCTACTGAGCTTCGGGTGCCTGTCCAGATTTCAGTCTGAACTATCATTTCCTCTGTAGCTTGTGTGGATACTTCATGAAGGGTCAGGGATGCTGATCCATTATTGCAAGTTCTAAGACCTTCTTTTACAAGAAGAAAGAAAGGATCTGATATCTCAGCATACCAGGACCCACTCTTGGAGATTCATAATAAACATGAAAAGCCTTCTTAACCTTGGTGACTATGGCTTTTCCTAAACTCATTTGACTCCAGAGCTCCTCTTTCACATAATGCCTGTTAATAAGGAGAGGCACATCTGTATATGTGGCCGAAGACACATTGCTCTTTGAAACAGAAGGCCAGTGTCTGAGTCTTGTTTCTGTGATTTTCTAACTGTTCGCATTACAGAAGTTATTAATGAGCCTCAGTTTCCCAACATGTAAAATGATCACACAAAATACCAGCCCTACCTGCCTTCCATGGTTGTGAGAAATGAAAGTATCTATGAAATCATTTCTGAAACTAGTAATAAGGTATTCAAAAATATTGTTATATATATGTGTATCTATATAGAAATTGGCTAATTATGCTCCTAAATCTGGCCCATTATTTATTTTGTAAATAAAAAAAATTTTTTTTTGAGACAGCATCTCACTGTGTCACCCTCAGTAGAGTGCTGTGGCATCACAGCTAACAACCACATCAAACTCTTGAACTTAAGCGATTCTCATGCCTCAGCCCCCCAAGTGGCTGGGACTACAGGCACCCACCACAATGCCTGGGTATTTTTTTTTGTTGTTCTTTTCCTTGCTTAGCAGACCCTGGCCAGGTTCAAACTCACCAGCCCTAGTGCATGTGGTGGCACCCTAACCACTGAGCTATGGGCACTGACCCGATTTTGTAAATAAAGTTTTATCAGAACACAGCCATGATGATTTTTTATACATCATCTATGGCTGATGATAGGTTAGTGGCAGAACTGAGTAGTTGATACAGAGACTATAGTTTCACAAAGCCCAAAATGCTCACTACTTGACCTTTTATAGAAAAAAATTGCTGCCTTTGATCTGTAATAATAAATAATTTCTATTTAGGACCATGTGTATCTGTGGGAGGAGAGACAACATTGATATGATTCTGCTCCTCCAGAAGGGGAAGCTGTGATGTGGCAATAGGGCAAAGCCCTGAGCTGGATTCTTGTCTCAGGATGCCCAGGAGGCTTTGCCTCCCTTACCAGGTAGAGTAGGTGATAAGGTCCCCAGGGAGGTACTGAAATAACTGCACACAGACTTTCTCCAGATAATAGCTCGGGTGATGAACATGGCCAGGCACTTGCAGCAAATCCTGGAAGGCCTCCCAGCCCACCCTGAGTAGAAGAAAGAACCAAAGAGTGTGTTGTTCGAGGCTTTTGGGAGAGGCAAAGTGACAATTTGTCACTAATGCATTATTACAAGTTGAAGCTAAGAACATATTTCTGTGAGTTTCTAAAAACTTTAGGGCCCAGGGAGAGATATTTGCTCACGAGAGCAAGTCTCAAAAGATTAACAGAATGTTCAAACATCATGGTGACACTTCCGAACATTTCATGCTTAAGAGCCCACGGTGTGTGGGGGCTGGTGTTTAAAACCACTGGGTTCCCACTTTCAGAATGTCCCAAACACTCAGGAGATTGATGTTCTGTAATGCACCTCTAGAGCACAACACCCTTGTGCTGACAGAGCAGGAACACACACAGTGAGGCACAGAAACAAGGGGGTCCGTCCCGGAAAGGAGAATGTTCTCCACTTAGTAGAGGAGTGAGGAGCAGAGTAAGAGCCTTGATGCCAGAAGCTCGATTATAGTGCATCCCTAAAGCCCCTGTTTCTGGCCGCCCCCTGTCATGAGCTGCTAACAGCATCTGGCGTCGCTAGCCCTAGTTGAGGAGTGCTTGTGGGCGATGTGCCTAACGTCTTTCCCAGTATCCACTTAAGACACCTCCTGCGTCTCCTGACTCTCTTCCCACCCAGCCTGGGGAGGAGGCTGTGATTACTCGTAGAACAGGGAAGGATGAAATGTTTCTGAGAGCCATTATGACATTTCAATGCCCTGTTACTCTTGGGGGAATTGAATGCTTACCTCTGGTCCCTAAAGATTTTAGAAACCCCTAGAAACAGAATAAAAATCATGACTTGGGTTCAGACCAGCTAATTATCATTCTGCCCCACCTCGCCATGCAGAGCAGGCAACTTCCCTTGGCAAGTTAGAGGTACCCGGACTTCCCTCCTGCTTGTGTCCCTTGTAGTCTGGGGGCAGTTTTATTCCCTCTGACTCTCCTGCCTTCCCCTGGAGGCAGGAATCCAGCACTCCAATGATCTAGCCTCAAGCCCCCTCCTGGACCTCCCCTGGCCGTGCCTTTCTCTCCCCCCAGCCCCATCTGCACAAAGCTTTCCCAGCATCTCTAAGCCCTTTGCTCTGAACTCCCTTGGAACCTAAGCTCTATGCCACATGTTAGCATTTAATTGCATGCTATAATTCACAAGTCCATTTTTAAAAATCTATATTTCACTCTTTTCCCTCCAGCAAAAGCATCAGCTCCTTGAAGGCAGAGCCCATCTGCTTCGGTTGACTTCCCCCCAACTCCCTCCTAAAATAGCAGTTAGTATGTGTACATAGGGGTGTGTTAGTAAATGCTATTAAAAATGAGAATTTTGAAGGTGGGTGTTTAGGGGGTCTCTCTCTCCCCACAACACTAGAAATAATTATACATTTCAGAGAGAGATAGTGTTTGCTTTCAGCTTAAGAATGTTATCTGTGTTCGTTCTAGGACTCAGACGTTTCTGGAAGGCCAGGTTGGCCTACTGCCAAGACCTGTTTGCATTTGACCTGTGCAGTCTTTCTGAAAGGAACTCGTCCTCAAGGTAGAGAGAGTGAGGGGGCATGATATTGGGACAAAGAGGGACGGAAGGGATGGCTTCTGTCATAACAAAGTCCCACAAACTGGGTGGCTTAAAACAACAGAAGAGTCTGAAATCAGGACTGTCACTGTTCTGGAGCAGCAGAGTCTGAAATCAGGACTGGACAGATCCTTCCAGATCCTCGGGAGAGGGTCCTTTCTTGCCTTTTCCAGCTTCTGGCAGCCCCAGGTATTCCTTGGCCTGGCACTATGATTCCAGTGTCTGCTTCCACCGTTCTGTGACCATCTCCCCTCTCTGTGTCTATGAATGAATTCACATGGCATTTTCTCTTAGAAGAATACCAGTTATATTAAATCAAGGGCCCATGATGGCCTTGTTTAACACGATTACATCTGCGAACATCCTATTTCCAAGTAAGATCATATTCACAGGCACTAGGGGTTAGAATTTCTGTGTATCTTTTGGGGGGACATCAGAGGCATCTTCATTAAAGAGTTATGTATTATTATTGTTTAATACCATTCTTAGCCAGACTTCAAGGACTGAACTAAAAATCTTGAAGAGCGAAGTCAATAAAAACAGATCTTTCTACAACTTTGGTTGTATGTACTTTAGTTTATATATATGGGCTGATAGCACTGCCTTGGGGCTGTGAGTGAAGTGTAAGTGAGGTTCCAGGGCATCTTCTCTGCTACAGACTGGAGCCTGAATGTTCTGAGCGAGAGCCAGGCATATTCTCTCTCTCTCTCTCTCTCTCTCTCTCTCTCTCTCTCTCTCTCTCTCCCAGAGCAGGCAGGCAGCAAGGGCTGGGGCTTTGATAAGAGAGAGAGAGGCTGACAGCAAGGTCCCTAAACATGCTGGAGAAAAATCAGATCACACCAGAGCCCGTGAGGACCGGTCCGTTTCCCTTTGCCTAAAAACTGTCCTCCCTCCGCCCAACCCCTGTTCACTTCCTCTGTAGAGAGCCCTGCTTACTCCCTGGCTTCTCATGGTCCCATGATGCCTGCCCTCTACTTTCAACCTTTTCTTCCCCATCTCAAGGGCTGATCAAGGCATTTTATTTAAGAGAAAAAAAGAAACAATTTTCTCCTTTAGAGAGTCCCAGTTAAAATAGTTAAACTATGTAGAGAGATACTCAAGCTGGCTATTTTTCTTTTATCTGTGTGTTTAGAGCTCTGTCAGCTCTGTCTTCCGTGGCCTAACTCCCTAGGAGCGTGTCCTTGTATCTAAAGATGAGCGACCAGGTGTGGAACCACTTGTGGGCCCTATGGTCTCTGCTACCCTCTGTATGCAGAGCATTCCCTGACTTGCCTTACCCAGTGCTGTGGAGTGGGTAACGCATTCTGTGGGAGGAGAGATGTGTTTCCAGAGTAAGTGAGAACTCCCTCCCTGCCTCTTTCCTTCTGCCCTTGCTAGGCAGAGTGGAGATTCTCAAATGCTTCCTGATACCATAAATGCCCTCTAGGATAGAGGGCAGGATATTATACCAGCTCTGTCCCGCCTCCTACCCCAGAATTGTGTAGGTTACGGCCATGCATACACCTGCCGTTGCCTGAGCTGACTTTTAAATATCCCAGTGAGTTGTTTTGTCATCCTCTTTACTTGGTTATGGGCATCATCTTATCTGACATAAAATAGAAATTGGACTATTATCTGCCTGTCAGTTTTGATGCCCTAACTTGGTATCTTGGGGGAAAACCTGGGTGGAAGGCCAGTCTTTGCTACGTGCCAGGAACATGCTTCTGAAGAAGGCTGCAGAGGCAAAGTTGCATCTACAGAAACCACAGCCCTGGTGGATTCTGCACAGCCAGGCCTCTGGGGACCTTATGACGGGAAACTTGAGCTTCTGCTGGTCTCACAGGCCTTCTCATAAGGGGCGGAGGAGCAGGGAAGGAATGAGCTCACCCTTCCTCTCTCCCTGGCTGTGCCCTTGCTCACCTCCTGTTGCCCAGGCAGAGGCTGATGGGGTAGGAGGACGCTGGGGTCACGGATCTGCTGGCCAGACCCTGTGTGATGCTTTTGCCTAGTATAAATCAGGGCATTAGCAGGAACTACACAATGGAAAGAACAAAGAAAGTCCTGAGATTTGGGCCGATTTTTAGAGATCAAAAAATCTTTGTTAATGTGAGGGTATGAACAGATATGTTCCCACATGTTTGTGCTTACATATTTACTTACAGAGGCTTAATCCTTAAATCATGTTACCCCCTAAAGATGTTCTCAGCAGCAACAGATCTCTTGGTGTGAAATATATCATGGCAATAAAAACTACCCATGACAGGCAGGCTGTTGCTGGAGTGTGTAAAATAAATTTTAAAAACTGGGTTAAAACAGTAGGAGGCATGATCGTCTAACAGAAATAAAAATGACAGTTGGAGATTGTCAAATCTAGATCCTTTTTCCCTGACCAATCAATGAACTATTTTTAATCTTTTTTTTTTTTTTTTTTAGTTTATAAAAATGCCCTTTCTCCTAGTTCCTGCCCAGAGCTTCCTCATGTTCCTCAAGTCTGGAATCAATACAATGTTAAAAAGAAAAAAGAGGTCATTAGTTGTTGGATTGATAAATTGATTCAACAAACTGGGTTAAGAATAAACTAGGTTAAGAATCAACAAAGTGCCTGGGGAATGGAAAGGAAGGAACTTTAGGGAAATAAAGCACACTTTCATGGTCTTAAAGAGTTTCTTGTCACCTGAAATAGGCTATCATTTTTAGCCTGGTATCAGTGAGTCAAGCTTAATAATATTGGCAATGTGGATGGCTTGTGATGCTAGAGGCTCTTTGTCCTTAACTGTTCAATTAACTGCACTATCTCCTGGAGGAAGGTGTAACACTCCCTGTTTCATTGAGGATGAAACAGATCCTCACAACACCAGATGACTGACCCAAAGTCACAGGACCACTGGGTATGGGAGATTGGCTAAGATACCACAAAATGAGCTAGTGGAAATCCCGGGTGTCTTCAATGTAAAGATTTAAGCCTGGGTGTTCTGCAGGCTTCTGGCTATTTCATATTATCCTCTCCACTCCTATTTTCCAAGAACCGCACTCCCACCACCACTGTGTGCTTTCTGTGCTTCCAAATCCTCAGCTACTCACCCCAACCCCATCAGAATAAACTCAGAACAAATACAGACTTGTCCTGCAGGCGAATCTGAGGGGGCACCAGGAGACTGGGTAAGTGTGGTGCTGGCCCCATCAGCAGGCTGGAGGCTTTCTGGTTCTGGACTTATGTGCAGAGGCAGGTCCTGGGGTACATGTAAGGGAAGCCACCCCAACTGGTCGGTCCCAGGAAGTATGAGGTACCAGGTGGGAACCCAGCTTTACTTAGTCTGGGGCCTTATGTGTCCACCATAGACAGACTGTGAGGTGTACAGATGTTAGTTTTAATCTATACTCTGGGAACCCTGGTCAGAAAACACCCAACCCCAGGGGGAGAGAGGGTTGTTTGTTAGTATTTGCAGTCCTAAAGGTTGCACAGTCTAGAGCAGTGATTTTCACCCAGTATGCTGGGAAAATTTTAAAGATCATTGATTAAATTATTTTCCAAAGACATTCAAAGCATAGTAAGTATATTCTTTATTTTATTTATTTATTTATTTTTGATCAACATAATTTAAGGGTGCCAGGGAAGTTTAACTATAGGTTCAAGTGTGCCGTGAGATTCTTTAAAAGGTTGGAAAACACTGGTCTGGAGGTAGCTCTTGCACATGTGGCTTCAGCTCTTGCCTGTCTCCATCAGCAGCACAGACTTTGTGAGTTAGCACAAGAGATGTTGGAAAACATTTTTCGTTATTGAGACAAGTGGCGTTCAAAACGTGTGGACTGGCTGGGGACAGTTCGCAGGCACCTCTGTCCCAGCATAGGAGAAAGTAAGGACCCAGTGAGCCTGGTTGCTCGTACTGCTCACAATAGCATTTTATCTGGTCATGATTCTGTTACCTGATACCCACTGAATCCTGCCCTCTATGAGACTTTTTCAGGAATCTCTTGTTGGGGTGCCTAATGAGGCAGAGATCTGGGACTTCCGCACCTTCTAGGATCACCTGGTGTGACTGCACGTGTGCCTGTTTAATTGTAAATGTAGAAGAATCTTCATAACTGAACGCCTCCCTACACTGACCAGCTCTTAAGTTGACATAATGTTCATAGATGGGACATGCACCCACATGTACATATCAGTACAATAGACCTAGCTTCTTATGTTGACCACCTCTGTATGTTGACCAGTTTGTTATAGTCCCCTGAGTGGTCAATTTACAGAGGTTCACTGTATTAATATTTGCAGACTCAGTCTAAGATTTGCTTTCATTGTAACATATCCCTAATGGTGAGTATGTCTGTGTGTACATGTGTGTTTCAAATACATGTACGTGTGTGTGTGTAAGAGGTGATTCTGTACATCTCTTCTCAACTTATTCAGTGATATCACAAGATAACTTGCAATTTGCCCCAACAGTGCACAAATGCTACAAGTCAGGGCTTTTATTTTTTTCCTGGGATGCTGGTCATTAAGCATTTACCTGCATACCACCGCCTGAAGCCTCTGGAGGCTAATTGTGAATGGCCGAATTGGTGTAGGACCATTTGCAATACCATTAAAATAAATCCACCTGCTGGGCAGCGCCTGTGGCTCAGTGCGCAGAGCGACGGCCCCATATACCCAGGGTGGCAAATTTGAACCCAGCCCCAGGCAAACTGCAACAAAAAATAGCCGGGCACTGTGGTGGGTGCCTGTAGTCCCGGCTACTCGGGAGGCTGGGGCAAGAGAATCGCCTAAGCCCAAGAGCTGGAGGTTGCTATGAGCTGAGATGTTGCAAGGGCAATAAAATGAGACTCTGTCTCTGAAAAAAAAAAAAAAAAAAATCCACCTGCTTACCCCTATTATTTAGTCTATGATGATACTCCAAAAAAGGATTTTAATTTGTTTTATAAGAACCCTAAGGTTTTTCAATATATATGTATTTGCAAATAAGGGGGGGTCTCAGCGTGTGACATATCTTGTACCCTCAATGAATCCCCAACAACAACAACAAAAACAATAAAAGTAATACACACCTATTACAGACTATCTTAGACAATACAGAGAAATTAAAAAGTTAAAATATATCAATCACCATTAGCCCTACCCACCAAAGATAATAATTATTGAAATAGAATTTTATAAAGTTAATTTGTCTGACCAAGCATAAAGCAAGCAAAAATAAGGACGCACTCTCCTTACCTGTGTTGAAATGAGCTTTAGTCATCGTGGAAGGCCGAGAATGATTTTCCATCTTTCATGATCCATTAAGTTAGCCAGGATTCCGTAAAGAAAACACATTTTCCCACAAACTTAAAACAAGTGCCAGTTGCTTCCCCCTTGTCTTTGATTCCACTGTCCAAAAGTTACATTTTCTGTCCTGAATGTGTTAGGAAGAATTTTAGGGCTTATATTTAATGTTATTTTAATAAGAGGAATTGTGCTGAAAATTCTCACAGTTTGCTACATATGAGCTCCCTGAGAAACAGTCCTCTAGACTGAGTTCAGCCTTTGGACTCATTGAAACACAAAGGCTTCTGCCAATGGTGGTGGGACAGTTGGCAGTCACTTCTGTATCTGGTGTTCACAGAGGTCAGCCGCCAAGGCCCGGTTGGTTAAGAAGCACACATCAGGGTGCATTACCTGAGATGTGTTTGTTTTGGAACTAAGGCTATTTCAGAACTGAATCAGGGACCCAAATGTCATGAAAGAAACGGGGACAAGATTTTCTTCTCCGTAAACAGCACCTGTAACCTGTTTCCCTACGTTTTGATGGTATCACGATGCAGTTAGAGTTGAACCCCTGCATCTGGTATTGCTTAAGTAATGTCAGTGTCTCCCACTAACCTTATAGGGCAAGGCAATCCCTTTCCTGAAACTCACCCACATGATGTCATGGACACGGCCCGCATGACTTGTTCAAAGCCATGCTTGTGAGAAAGGGTTTTATATTCCAGAACGTCAGGATAAGTCAATCTCAATGGCCTTGCAGACTATGAAGGCTGTAAGTATTACAAAGAACTCATTATTGTGGGCCTTGCTCTCATGTTCCTGTCCTCTGATGGGGGAAGTGGGGCAAACATCAAATCCTCAGCTATAGCAGAGTCCAAATCACAGCACGGGTGTCATAGAACCCTTTGCTAAAAATGTTCCTATTCACCAAGAGTGAACCCTAATGTAAACTGTGGACTGTGCGTGATTATGACAAGTCAGTGAAGATTTTCACCACTTGTAACAAATGTGCTGCTCTGAGGGGGATGTTGATAATGGTAGAAACTGTGCATGTCGGGGTGAGGGCGGAAGTGTATGGGAAATCTCTTCTACCTTCCTCTTAATTTTACTATGAACCTAAAACATCTATAAAACATGAAGTCTATTAAGCATTCACATGCTCTTCCTCTCTTTCTCTTTCAGAGAAATCATTCTAAAGGTAGGAGGAATTAACTCCCAGAGCTGCGGCACTTTGGGCCCACACCATGAGAGCCAGAGCCTGCAGATGTGTTTGGGGCTACTCTAGACCAGCGGTTCTCAATCTTCCCAATACCGTGATGTATTTTCACTGTTACAAAGGGGTCGCAACCCATAGGTTGAGAACCGCTGCTCTAGACTGATCTCAAGTCATTAGAAACTAGAGTTTATAAAAAGGAAAGAAAAGAAGAAAAGGGAGGGAGGGAAGAAAGAAAGAAAGAAAAAGGAGAGAAAGAAAGCAAACATTGAAAGCCTTTCTTTCCAATAAACACAGGCAACCACTGATTTGCAAACCTTTTCAGTGAAAAGTGATGTGAGAAAGATGCTTCATTTTCATGACGGCTCCTTTAAGAACATTGTTTTCTGATGTTTTAATTTACTCTTTTCAGTGTGGTGCCTGTGGGGTGGGGGATAGAGGACAGACCAGGGATATAGATGAAGGTTGTGTGACTCCTACCTCCAAACCTACAAACACCGCGTAAAATCTGTAAGGAAAAACATTGCCAAATACCTGCTTTGCATGTTTATTGAAGAAATGAAAGAAAAGGGCTAAGTTTTGTTCTGGGCGTCTCTGGGTGTAATAGGGGCAACTCCTGCTGGTTTATGAGAGTGAAGGCAAAAGAGAAGCATAGAAGAGAATATGACCGTCAAAGGAAAAATAATTCGATTAGTGCTGGTTTTCTTAACTGCAGTGGTCAATTTTGGGAATATCATTACAGTCAGAAGGATCCCTCTGGTGGATATATTATACCGCTAACCTAGAAATGGCTGACATCAACACTCAAAACAGATGGTGCTTTCATAAATGGGTTTAATAATAGAATCCAGAGTTATCACAGAACTTCAACCACCAGACCAGCTTAATTCAAGACAATGTGCAGAAAGTGGAGCAGTGACAGACGGGACAGCTCCAGTTGTGTGGAAAAGCACTCACAATCTACTAATCCTAGAAGATTACGGTAGAAACAGAGAAATTACCTGGGGGTTGACTGTGTTTATTGCTAGAAAATAGATTGAGACCAAGTGCAGTGGCTCTTGCCTGTGATTCCAGCATTTTGGGAGGCCGAGATGGGAGGATGGCTTGAGGCCAGGGGTTTGAGAACAACCTGAGCAACATAGTAAGACCCCATCTCCACAAAAAAATAAAAACTTAGCAGGGCATGGTGGTAGGTGCCCATTGTCCAAACTACTCTGAAGGCTGAGGTAGGAGGATCTCTCAGGCCCAGGAGTTAGAGATTGCAGTGAGCTGTGAGGATGCTGCCACTGCACTCCAGACCCTGTCTCAAAAAAGAGGAAGATAGAGCCCTGTCAGGAGGAAGTCATAATATCTGCTAAGGACTTTGAACTTGGCCAGCAAATCCTCTGTCTTCTCAGGTGGCTTTGATAGTACACACTATTTTTCAACCTATTCTCAACAGTCAAAGATGAACATGACAAGATTTTAGTCCTTTTTGATGCTCAAAGATGCTCTTGGGAGAAACACCAAATGTACTAATTTTCTCTTCTATTAGATGTGGACCAGATCTGATGAACATCTTTTTGTTGGACCCATGGAGACTAAGGGGATGCTGGGGGACTGAGGGAACTTGAGGGGGTAGATAACCAAGTCTACATACATTCAGGGCCACTCAGGAGTCAGGGCCTTGGTGGTGGGGTGTTGGGAAGACCACAGTACCATAATCCCTACTAATAAGCTTGGCACAGCGGAAGTGAAGCTGACCCTGAGCTCATGTAGGGAGTAATAGTAGGTTGACTACCATAGACTGGGCTCTGGCCCGAAGCCATGTTTTATAATCAGGCTAGTTACAACTGCCTATATCAAGCACCTATATCAAGTTCTAACTTCATCTGCCTCCTTCCATTCCCCTTCCAGCCAGGCATGACCTATTCCCTGTCCTTCCTTAAGTTCTGACTATTCGTGAGAGAAGGTGACTACTTGACCCAGTGGGAAATAGTTAATCTTTAGTTCAATGCTTCGCAATTCTGACTTCAAATTATAGTCACCTTGGAAGGATTTTAAACAAAAGGAGTCCCATGCTCCACCCTGACCCCCAAATTTGAACTCAGCTATTATGGAGAAGGATTGTGTACTGGATTTGTATGAAAGCATAGCCCGGAGAGCCCTGTGATATACAGCAGGGCTGAGAACCATTGTCTAGCTGGATCTGCATCAGCGCTGTGTGAAGTTTATCTTATGCTTTAATGCTTATAGAATTGATCCTGTACTGACCCCTAATCTGCCTGGGCTCTGACCTTTGAAAAACATCTCATCTATGGGGCCTCCCGACCTACTGTCTGCTTGGCCTCTGAAACCTATATTCCCTTAGCCTTCTTGTATATGGCTTTTCCTGGAGAAAAGCCCAGTCATGTCAAAAGGCATTTTAGTAGAACCTTTGATTCTAGTGACCAGGACATGATTTTCTGGTTCCTTCTTTTGTCTTTGGCCAATAAAGGGAACAAGTGGCTGCAGGAGCATCTGGGATCACAACCTCAAGACTGCCTATGTCCTTATGGTTCCTGTCATCACCATAGCTGCTTGAGCTCAAGACTCAAGAAAGAGGTGGAAGGCAAGTGTGGCTTGGAGTATTCCTCAGCTCAGAGCCAGCACTCTGATGACAGCACTTTGCACACCCCAGACAGATGGGCAGAGAGAGAGATCAAAGCTTCCACTTTGCCTGAGGGACATGCACTGCCAAGTGAGGCAGATCTTTCCTCTGACATGCCTGCTCTCTACTGTGGGATTCCTATGTGTTAACTAAATGTCTTCACTATTTCTTGACTGAGGAAACATGAAGGGCAATGTATGGCTTGCAGCATCTAGAAACCAGATAGAACTCCCAGCAGCTTTCATTAGGCCTCACAAATGCTTCCCCCACTTGTTGCCTGTGACCCTGAGGCCTAGGCTCTTCTGTGTTGCAGTCAGAAAAAAAAAAGAGTGAGAACTTTTCACTACTCAATAGCTTTGGTTATAACCCCCAGGACACCTGGTCTCTTGCAAGTGAGAGGTTAAAGGAAAAGTTGAGAAGCTGTGAACTCTTTGAACCATACTCTTCTGTCTTAAAGAGGAAAGCCAATCTCACCCAAAGCCAGGGCTGGGAGTGGGAGATGGTCAGTTCTGCAAAGCTAACTTGGTGTTGTTGGAGGGTGAGTTCCTCTTCTTTCTTGGAAGTGTTTCTGACATAGAGTGATAGTTTTCAAGAGCTCAGATTCTGTCATCTGATGTATCACCCCCTGGGTTATCAACCTGAAATATGTGAATAGCTTTAAAAACTTAGACAAGTGTGGTATTGGGAAACAAAAACCAAAACAAAATCGACCAGCCAACCAACCAACAAAACAAAAATCCAACCAACTAACAAAGTACCCTCTCCACTCCCAAATAGGCTTGTAAGAGATGTTGGCCTCAAGAGTGACTGAATCAAGTATTTGCTAATTTACACAGAGCTGTTATTTAAAGCTATTTTCTTCATTAAATGGCTTTTTGTTCACTATGTGAAGGACCAATGGAATTTCTAATAATAATTGTGTAGGCTTGCTCCCCCTTTGTAGTTACTGGTAGTGATGCGGATCATTCAAAGAAACTGGAATGGGTATTTAAAATAAAAAATGGGTTTCAGCTGCGTAGTGAAATTCAGTGAAATCAATAGGAAGCTCCTATACATGTATTTGCCCTCTTAGTGTTGGAACTAAGGAGGTGTCAACACACATACATTTCCCAGTAATGAAACTTCAAGATGGGCTTCTTAATGGAAGATAATCAACTGCAATGTAACTTTAATGAACTCTAATGCTGAAATGCAAACTAAATCCAACACCCCATGGGAAATTAACCTAATCAATAATCTAATTTGAAGCTTTGAGCTGTGCGAACAATCCACTGCACAGACCGAGTCTACCATTTCAGATGTTCACCCAGAGGGGTGGACGCCTTCTCGGGCTTTACAGCCCATGCCTGCATGTCATGGTATTGGCTAGATGGTTCTGTTGTTATCCTTAATGAGGATGCCATGCTATCCTTAATAAGATGCATATAATACTCAGCTGAGCTCAAGTCGAAGAAGAGGAGGGGGAAGGACCATCTCTGCCAAACTCAACTCCAATTCCATTCAGGCATCCACCTCTCTGAACCACTCCTTCTGTCCAACCTTGCATAACTTTTCCTACTTTCTTGAACCATAAGGAATCTCCTTTAGTCCATCTCCTTAAAAAGTGGGGCTATTTGCTCTGCATCTGCACTTCAAAGTAGGACTTCCTTCTATGGTGGGCGTTGGCAAAGAGATGACTTCAAAGGACATCCTTCCTTTAAAGGGTGTTGGCAAAGAGATACCTTCACCTGCAAAGTACCCCTCCTTCTCATGTAAAGCTACTTCCTCCCACCACACCTTTTGCAGAACAATCAGTGAGACCAAGATGTTTTTCTAGCTCTGCTCTTGATGATGCTCCCTGGTGCCCGAGTTGAGCAGGTAGTAGAAATATGTAGGTCTGGAACTCAGCAGAGAGATTGTAGCTGAAGGCATGAGTTTTGATCATTCCCATGGAGCTATCATGAATTGACATCATAGCAGAGGGTGAGATTTTCAGCTAAGTAGATGGAAATAGAAACAAATTTCCACAGCACCCTAAATCCTCTGGGAGGTGTGGACAAGCTCCATGAAGCCTGGTCTCCTATATGTAAGAGAGAGAAAAATGAGAGAGAGGGAGAGGGAGAAGTACAGCAATTAGAAACCTACATCACGCAGAGAATGCTTACCGAAAGAACACGATGCAGTTTTGTCCAGCTTTGCCTGAGTTAATGAGAAACACAGGTTTTTCAGCCATTTGAAGAGTATTTTGGAGGCAAACAAAGCCTTCTGAGGCAGTTAATTTAGGAAGATTTATAGACTTTGTACTGAACAACTGCACTCAGGGTAAATACATAAGGGAGATGAAGACTTAGCAGTCACAGCCTGGAGACAGTAAGGGGTCATCCTAGTGCAGCTGGTGTAGTTTGTGGTTTGACTTAAGATGAAGAGAGCTGTTTCCAAAGCCACACTAGTTAAAGGTTATTCTCTCTCTACCCCCTAGTTCCTTAAAGAAAAAGAATTGGAGGAGTATATCAAAACTCTGTTGACTTTATAGTTCATTTTGTGTAAGTAATTATTATATGCAAAACCCAAACAGAATCTAGGTTCCAGACTTAACAAATAAAAATATGAGATGTCCAGTTAAATTTGAATTTAATAAAGAAATTTTTTTTGTATATGTCCTATGAAATATCCACCTGGTATTTTATCTGACAGCTTCAAACTTAGTCTAGTTCTCATTAGAGAGTCAGAGTCCACATTCTCAACAAAACCTGCAGTTATCCTCAGTAAGGGCTCAAGTTCAAGGCCCTCAAGGAATTGCCATTTTCCTTTGAACTGACTTAGTAGCTTGATAGCTCCACCATATATTATTTTTCCAGTTTCTCTACAAATAGCTCCTTTCCCTGTACACCAATAACATAAAGAAACCCTCCCGTTTCTCAAGTCTGCTGGAAGCTTCCAGTTGTTTTCTACTGTTGACCCTTTTCCTTCATTTCTTTTTCCTTCCTTCCACTCGCCTCCTACTATTTGCCTTTTAGATGGTCCCTGCTTCTCATGGCGACCCTCCTCTCATCAGCAGATTTCCTCTGCTTCCTGCCACACAGCTGGGAGCCAGCCTGGCCCACTTCCGAGTTTACATAACTTCCAGGATCAAGGCCAAGATAGCACTCTGTACCCCACTTCCCTAGTTAACTAGACAGATCTGATAGAGCCTCCCTAACTATTCAAGTCAAGAATTTCACGCCTACAGCAGTCAAGATGAGTAAAGAAGTCACTCTTCCAGAACACTGTCTCATTAAGGCTGAGATCTGATGGTTTTTTTTACGGTGGTGCAGGCTTGGGAGTGAGAGACCATGTCTTACTGATCTCGTGGTTAGGGTAGAGGCATCTGTATCTTGTTGAAACTATTTTTACACTCTTTTGTAAATACTAGGATGTGGGGTAGTACAATTTTCTTAGGAGCTCTAGACTCAAGCTCCAAGCGTAATTCCGAAGAATCTTTTCATATTTATTCACCCTGAAATAAAAGATTTTAATTTGACCTGACAATCTCGACATTTCATTAGAATGAAAATCATGTAGAATCAATTCGTATTACTAGGATTGTTCGTTACAGAGAAGGAATGAAAAAAATAACCCAATGGTGGCAGATCTTACAAAACAGTTATATAGAGAAGACACCCTTCTTTGCTACTGATGTAGAAACGATGAATCCACCTGGTCCCCCTGAAACTTCTCCTTGGCACCTCTATGGTTATGTCTCAGTATTTCTTGTGACCTGGTGCTGAAAGTGCTCTGTTCTTGGTCCTCAGAAACATTTTTACCCCATGCCAAATGATAAATGCCATGTCTTTTTCAACCAGAGGTTATTTCTACCCAAGTTCTGTTAGTGTCTTTCTACTGGTTTGTTACCTGGGTATAGTTTCTGCAATGGCTCAGGGTGGGTTAGAACTGGGCAGGATCAGGAACCACTCCCAGCTAGTTACAACATTATTTCCATGTGAGCTAATGCCATTCCTCCCGCTTCTCATGGAAACAGCTCAGCATTATCTAGCAACATCTGGAATGACTCTCTCTCTCTCTCTTTCGCCCTCAAAGCATGAACACTGTGGGAGATTTTTACTTCATGTGACTATATGACCTGTAGATGTGAATATCGCTGTGACTGTATTTATCCGTGTGGACAAATGAGTTTGTGAATGTAAAAATCTTTGAGGCTGAAGCCAAACAAGGCCCCTTTCAGAAACACAAACGTTTCCCACCCTCCATTCCTTGTAACTCACAGCTATTTTTATAGCAGCACTAGAGTCTGGAGATTTGGGAAGAAGCCAGATGTTTTGGGTGTATCCATATAGACTTGAGGATCTTTGGGAAAAAGCAGCAAAGAAAAACAATTTTCTTTTCCCTGGTGTCTAAGCATTTCTGTTAACCTGTATCATCTATGTGAGTCTTATGCTAAGTTGTTTTACATTTGGGGGGGGGGGGTTTGCTATGTTTTAATATTCTCTGTAATCTTGCTTTTCTATCACCTTGTAGCCCTTTTTTCTACTGCCAAATCATTGACCTGTCTAACCTTAGCTGCAGGGATAAACTCTGACCTTCATGGAAATTCTCCCATCTCAGTAAAGGAAAATTTTAGCTTTAGCCAGGCCTAGAATTCTACAATAAAGGGATGTTGGAATGAGATTTTTTTATTGAAATAAGGCACTCTCCAAAAGGGACATTTAAAATAATTCCTTTTGTTAAAAAATTGTCTCTAGAACTATTATTTTGAAGTATGTTAGATGGTGCCTGGAATTAGATGATAATGAACTTAATGCATTCTCATAGTGCACGTATCCTAACTTCAAATCCTACAATTTTATAATAATGATTATAGTTCTTAATATCACTTATATGAAAAGCTACTTTATAAATTTTTTAGTCTTTCCCTTCTTACCTACCCATATCTCTTCCCAATTCTGAAGGGCATTTTCTATCATTAAATATACTGTGATATTGCTTTTCTTAATTCCATGGAATGTGGAGGGTTTATTAGGATGGGTGTGATTTCAAGTATGGAAAAAAGTTTTTAAAAACAGCAATATCAAGTCATAACACTTGGTATTTATTTTCCAAAGTGTTATTTGATTTCCAGGAAAGAATTTAGGTATCAATTTGAGGTCAAAGAGTCATTTGCCAATAAGAAAGGAGAAACAGGCTGCCGTGGTAGGTTCAGATACTGGACAAAGTCATCGGCTGTTGATACAGGGATGGTGGAGCTGAACCTCAGGAAGTGGAATGGAGACCATCTTTTCAGAGAAACAGCATGGTGTAGAAATCACTAGTAGCTGGCTGATAACGTAGATAAGAGAGTAAAATGCAATTAGCATGAGCCTCTTCACCCACATGTTCTCTTACTGGCATTTCATAACCTTCTTCTCTCTACCAAAAGCAGGAGAGGCCGGGCATGGTGGTTCACACCTGTAATCCCAGTACTTTGGGAGTCCCAGGCAGAATTGCTTGAGGACAGGAGTTCATTACCAGCCTGAGCAAGAATGAAACTTCTTCTTTAGTAAAAATAGAAAAATTAGCCAGGTGTCATGGTGTACCTATAGTCACAGCTACTCAGGAGACTGAGACAGGAGGATTGCTGAGCTCGGGAGTTTGAGGTTGCTGTGAGCTAAGAAGACCCCAGTGTACTCTAGCCTGGGCAACAGAGCAAGACCCTATCTCAAAAAAAAAAAAAAAAAAAAAAAGGTAGGAGAAAAAAACAAACAAATATCTACATGGAACACCTATTATATTCCATGCGGTTTTTTTTTTTTTTTTTTTTTTTCAGTTTTTGGCTGGGGCCGGGTTTGAACCTACCACCTCTGGTACATGGGGCCAGTGCCCTACTCCTTTGAGCCACAGGCACCACCACCCCATGAGATATTTTTAAAAAGAGAAGGACTTGGTCCTCGCCTTGCTGCCCAGCCTTGCTAGAGAGCCAAGACACTTTCACACCAACTCAGAGCCCTGTAAGAACGCATTTGCCTGCTGGCTACTTCATATTTATGGTCTAGGATAGGGCATTTTGATGATCCCGGTACCCTGGGGGGCTTGTTAAAAATGCAGACCACTTGTACGTCACCCCCAGAGGTTCTGATTTAGTTAGGGTGACACAGGGCCCAGGAATCTGCATTTTCATGAGCACCCACGATTGACATGGTATGATCTAACTCAGTGGTTCTCAACCTTCCTAATACCGCAATGTATTTTCATTGTTAAAAAAGGGGTTGCGACCCACAGGTTGAGAACCGCTGATCTAACTGATCGAAGTTGTCCTCATTTACACCAAGTTTCATCTGTTAAGAAAATGTTAGGCAGGAGAGATTGGCTCCAGCTAATAGGATTTTCCCAGCGTTCATGCACTGAAAGATACACTTGAAAATTAAGCTTAAAAAATACATTTACCTAGCTGTCTATCTACACGTGGTATTTAAGTTGAGGGACTTATGTATATAGTGACCAGTTTAACTTTGAAAAAATATTAATGCTCTTTGGTATTATTTATCATATGAGAATTATTTGGGGAAAAAATCCCAGCAGGACGCTCATCTCGAACACTTATAGCTGGATTCTAGAAGTCACTCAATTCTGCTATGAGGACTTCTGTGGCAGAAAGTTTCCCTGTTCCATGTACATAAGGAAGTTGTGTGCATGTGAGGAAGAGGAGGAGCCAAGCTCTGAATAGTTTTCCCTGGATCATGTGCTCCTCCAACAGGGAATAGAGTACCACTGTGACAGCTGAGTGTGGAAGGAAGTTCAGACCTCTGGAAGACTGGACAGCACATTCTTGAGACCAATGTTTCATTTCAGATTCTCAGCAACAGTCCCATTTTCAGAGTTTCTAAACTGGCATAGGTTTGAGGCATCAACTACTCAGAGACAACAGACTGTATTAATAGACTCAGGTGGTATGGGCCCCAAAAGGCAGTGTGACTTTTGCATTAGAAATAACAACCCTGGTTTTCAAAACATCCTCAGCCCTCTACCCCCAGCCTCCCACACTCCCTAAATATCAGTTATAATTCCTCAAATTTCTGTAAGAGAGGACAGTGCCTTCCACTGAAAGTCCCTGAGGTACATTGGCTTGGCTGAAATGCATGCCAAGTGCAGGAAAGACTTCCAACCTCACCTGATGTTCCTAACCACTGGGGCTGGGGGAAGCTGAGAATTTGTGTTCCAAAAAGCATGCAGGGAGTTTCTGATGAGGGTGATGCGTGACTACAGTTTGACACATTCTACGTGAAGGTGCTCGTGCCTGAGGTGTAGGTTCTTCCTCCAAAAGAAGAGGGAAGCAGGGGCCAGTCCATAAATCTTGGGGATGGAAGCCTTGGGCACAATCCCACCTCCTTCGCTACTTTTCTCGGTATTAGCCTTCGATAACCCTCCCTACTAGGCAGATGTTTAAAATATAGAAACAAATGGCAAGGAATTGAAAAAGGTTTCACTTTCTTAAGTTCAGGATGGGTAAGATCCAATGACGGGTCTGCGTCTTACCAGAGGAGGAGGGTTCAAAGCCTTTATGTTTATAACTCAGGGGATACACGTCAGCTGTGGTTGCTCTGGAGCCTGGAGAGTGACCGAGGACTGGCCTCCAAGGACAGCTGGGGGCATGCTCCTCCGAGCACACACACCCGGCGTTCGGAGGCCCCAGACGCTGCATCGTGAGAAAGTCTGCGACTGGACTTGCGACCAAGAGTTTGGGAAGTCTGCTGAGGAAAATGCTTGGCATGAAGTTTATTTTCCATCAAGCTTTCCAGGAGCAGTCAGGGCCTCAGAAAGGCTGAGTGAGTGGAAATGGGCTGGTGCTATGTCAGAAGGGAGAAGTCTGAGAAGAACTGAAAGGGGAATGACCTCCAGGGAGGAACCATCAGGGAGAAGATGCTGGAGCCTCTGTGAAAGCTCCCAGGGAACCTCAAGCCAGGGCAGAGGTGGGAGTGGATGGAGCTCACACCAGAAGGCCCGCTGGCCCTGGCACGGGGAGCATCTCTGCCTGTCTCCAGTATCCATGTGCCTAGAGAGTTGCTCAAGTCGGGGCGGCACCTGTGGCTCACGGAGTAGGGCACCGGCCCCATATGCTGGAGGTGACTGGTTCAAACCCAGCCTTGGCCAAAAAAAAAAAGAAAAAAAAACTGCAAAAAAAAAATAAATAAATAAAAATAAAGATAATGAAAGTTCCAAATTAAAAATAAAAAAGAAGAAAGAAAGAAAAGAGAGTGCTCAAGTCAAGCACAAGTTTACTCCCAATGCTTAATGCCAGTGGTTTCTACGAGGTTTCATTTGTGGCAACAAGTCTAAGGTCATTTAATTTTCTGATAAAAATCTTCCTTTTTGCACATAACTTATTGTAGAGCACACATTTCAAGCTATATGCTTGAAATCAGAGTTAGGAGCCAGTGATGAAAAAGTTGGGAAAAAAATAAACTTTTCCTTTTGATAAAGGCCTGGAAGTAACTTTTTTTTTTTTTTTTTTTTTTGGCTTAAACAACATGGTAGGTGAAAACAGTTAACCTGTTCTGTGAACATCAGGGTAGGTGTTTAGAGACACAGGAATCGAAAGGTGGGGACTTAGAAGATTTAAGAGACCTTCCTAACCTAAATCATTAGTTTCACAGATAAAGAAGAGAAATTCCAATGTGGTCAAGTGATCAGTTCTGGTAGAGCAGCTAGTGGAAGCTGGACCTCTGGCTCCAGCCACTTGAGTTTTGACTGCACCAGGCTCCTCCTGCTGAGCCACAGACTCACAGAAGTGGTGGATGGGGAAGGCCACTGAAGCCTCAGGTCATATTTTTACAGGCAAGGCAAGGTGGTTTGGAGAAGACATGGAAGGGGAAGAAACTGCCGTCAGGCAGAGCGACTAAGATCAGGATTAGTATCAACAGGGAACTTGTAGCAAAGTGGCATAGGGAGGGACCACATCGGGTAGAGGGAATTGGAGAAGGTTTTAAGAAAGAACAGCATCAGCTGAAAGGACCTTAAAGAAAGAAATGGATGTAAGACTCAGATGGGGAAGGCAGGGAAGAGGCAAGAGCTTAGAATGCTGTAGAAATACTGAGATGTTTGTGGTCCAGCCTGCTGTCACAGGCGGAGTTGAAAACTGCTGAGGCCAGAACCTGAGTCTGTTGCATTCCAGGCGCAGGTCTGTCAGTGTGTGTCATGGATGTGTTGGAACAGGTGAGTAGTATGATCAAGCCACGTTTTAGGAGGATTAATCTGGAAGCAGCAGGTGGGATGGGCCAGAATGCAGTCAGAGACATTAGAGAGATTCTTGCACTAGTAAAAGGAAGTGTTCATAAGGGCCTGAATGGGGGGCAGTGGCAATGGTGGCCTTTGGGACACAGGAGCTGGAAATGAGGCTGGGCCTGGTCAGGGAAATGATGAGTCTGCTGTTGGACCTATTGCGTTTGAGATGCTGACAGACTATCCCCATGGAAACACCCAGCTGGCAGCGGCAAAAATGAGGCTGATGGTAGGAGAACTGGGTTAGAGAACAGGACCTCATGAGCCACCTATGATTAAGGGTGGGGGAGCAGAGGCATGAAGGAAGGAGGTGAGGGAAGGACGTGGGCAGGCAGGAGTCCCTGTGTGAGGGACCAGGGGGGTATAGCAAGACAGAAGCCAAGGAATCAAAGCATTTAGAGGAGGAGGAGGAGGCAGTAAGCAACATTGCCTGCTGCAGCGAGGCCAGGGTCATGGTCCCCAGCGCTGGGGACATAGTTGGGGTTAGCCATCATGCAGGTAGTGTATGCAGAATGATTTGGTACCTAGGCATTGAAGCAAAGGAACAATCTAAGCTGAGAGAGTAGCATAATTGAAGGAAGGATTTTTGAAGTGTATACTCACTCATATGCATTAGGATAGAAAAAACATGGGTCTGTTTGTCAGCAAGGGACTGCCGAGAACAAAGGCGTGAGCCAGCCGTGTCCATGGAAATGGTTCCGAGAAGGTGGAAGGAAGCACAGTGTGCAGAGCAAGCCTGGGCTCAGGAGAGCCCCCCGTTCCTTTGGAGAGCTGGTGGACATTGCTGGCAAAGCTACAGAAGAAGTTAAGAGAGAAAGGATGTTGTTTGGTGGGAACTGGATTTCACTTTGGGATGTTGAAAAAGTTCTGGAAAGGGATGGTGACAGGTGCACAACAGTGTGAATTGTACAGTTTAAAATGGTTAAAACGGTAAGTTTTATCATTTTACCAAAAGGTGTGTGTGTGTGTGTGAGAGAGAGAGAGAAAGGGTGACTTTTCAGTCAAGTGGAAGGTGAGGGCAAGAGCTGTGAGGCGGCCTCTGAGGGTGTGGGTATAGGAAGAACTTTTGAGCATCCACACAGGGAACCCATGGGAAGACCCCAGGAACTGGTGGTCAAAATGGGCCAATTGCAAGGGGGAGATGAGAGGTCGTTCTCTTCTTGGTAAATTTTAATCCTATCATGACCCTTGTTTGCTTAAGCCTTGTCAATGGCTTCTGGAGGATAAAATTTTCTTTACTGGAACCTCCCAGGGGGAATGTGAATAGGGCCTTGCTTTGCTTCCAGCCCTGTCCATACCACTGTCCCCCTCAGACTCCTTTGATCCAGCCGCACACACCTTCTCAGGCCCTCAGATGCTCCAGGCGTGTTCCTACCTCAGGACGTTCACACAAGTTGTTCCCTCACTCTTCAGGCTTCTGTGTGAATGTCCCTCCTGAGGATGGCACCTCAGCCCACCGCTGTTGAGGTGGGCTCCTCTGCCCCTCCTCTATCCCAACATTCATCCCTTTTCTTTCACAGCACAAGTCCTATTGTGCAGTGGTGTATATATTTGTGCATCGACTTGTTTGGTGGCTGTCCCCTCCCATGTCTGTGAGTGTGATGGCCATGGGGACCACTGTGTCTGTCCCATCTCTGTCCCCAGCACCGTTCCACACAGCTTTCCACACAAAGAAGGAGCTCAGAAAATATTTGCTGAATGAGTGAGTAGACCCATCTCTTGACCTTTTCCAATAACATCCAGTGGTGACAGCACGGGACCAAAAGGGGATTTGGGGAGGGGAAGGAATTGTGGCTGTTGGGAATAAGCCTACTGAAAAATGTCTGATCCCAAGGCCAAGTTACAAATGGCAGAAATTGAAGTCAGGAAGGGAGAGATAGGCTGCCTTGGAGAGGTCCTCTCAACTCGTGAAGGGGTGGACATTCCTCATTTCCAGCTTTGTCATAGAGTGGTTCAGTGTGCATGAGTAAGGTAACACGTTCATGGAGGTGGGGGACTTGCTGGCTTCAAACGAAATGGATGTATGAACCCGCTAGGACCTTGACTAGGTAGACTGAGATGAGAGTACCCAAACAAAGAAGAGATGCAAATATATGTATGCAAATATATGTACTCATTCATTGAGCTCTGCATAGCAAATTGAAGGCTGTCACACCAAAAAGCTCATTAGATTCCCACTCCGGTTTACTCTGTGCCCAATACAGTCTGAAACAGTAGTCAAAGCAAGTACTGAGCAGTTGCTCCGAATCAGTGCTGTGCTTTACCCATTAGCTCATTTAATCCACACAATAGCCCTCGATGATAATTTCCTGAAAGCAGACAGCGAGGAAGGTGATGGAGCCCCCATTAAATCCAATCCTCTCTTTCTGCTGAACCTGGGTGTTTCCCATTCTGCTAGATTGTTGCCAAGTGTAGGGAGCTTCACACTCATGGTCACTGCTGCTAAGGAGATAACCCCAAGGCCATCACAGAGTGGACTGAAAATGAAGGTAAAGCCCTCAGGAGGTTTACAGAACACATATCTTCTGTGTGCTCAACAAATAATTGGCCTATCACGCAGCGTTTATCACCAAATTACTTGAATTAAGGCCTAAAATCTTTTCTTTTGCAAAGGAGCATTTAAAAATACCTTGCCCAGACTCATATCTTAGAGTAATTACTTGATTACTTGACTAAAAGAATGCCCCCGTGGACCCACACACTGGGTCCCACTCGCACCATTCCTCACTCCCCCCCCCCCCCCTTCATTTTGAGTACCAAATGCTGTCTTTGGCTTTTGCAGTTTGGACATAAGGTGTTGCCTTCAGGGCCATAAAACGAAAGTGACAAATTTCTGCCCTGCTTAATGCTATACCCGACTTTAGTTTTCTGTTTATCCAAATTATGAGGGCCAGTAGTATAGGGAGCAGCTTTTGGGTGGAGTTGTGTTGAAATTTCAGCTTGGGAGCTTGGAAGGAAAAAGTCAGATCAAAGGCAAGTAATGTGAGGAAATGTAAATATTAGGGTTGGTGGAGGTGAAGCTGGGGTGGAATGGCCTGGAGAGGATGATGAAATGCCAGTCCATCTGACAGCAGATTTCCAAGGAGAAATGTATTTTCACAACTGGCTCACATGTAAATAGTCAACGGAATGTATTATTTTTGTGAGTTCAGAAAATCTACTTGATAAAATACATTCAATCTGCTTTGCTTTCCTGGTGATGTCAGTGTTTCCCAGCGTAAGCAAGTACTCCTGAGACACGTGGGGAGTGTGATGGGGCAGGAAGCCTTCCACAACCAGTTTCCTTTGTGCAATGGAGAGACAGTTCCATGTGGAATCTGCTAGAATATTTTTTAATCCTGGCAATGACAATCACAGGCCTACAAGAAATCTATCGGTACTTTGAGAGATTTTTGCCTCCCTTCCTGACTGTAATAAATTGTCTTATAAGCAATCAAGATATGACTATATTTAAGAGTTTAATGCAGAATTGCTGTTGCATTGCAGAGGAAGTGTTAATGTTATGACTCTGTGGATTACTTTTTTCCTTATTTTCCTTTGCATCCATACTGCTCCTGAGGTGGGCTTGGTGGGAGCACACATTCAACAGATTGAAGCCACGTGAAGAATACAGTCAATCGGCTTTGCAAGATATATAGGTTTATAAGATCACTCTCATCTTCCTCAGACCACAGCTATATGGGAAAGAAATTAACCTATTTATAACATGAAATGGACAAGACTTACCCAGAGGGACAGAGGCTGAAAAACAATACATTTTGCTTTTAGTCATAAACAATGGAGATTCCTCTTCATTACAAGGATCTCACATTTCACTCTAGAGTGTAAATCTGAGCATGGAAAGCTGTGTACAGCTAGGCACAGTGGCTCACACCTATAATCTTAGCACTCTTGGAGCCAAGGCAGATGTATTGCTTGAGCTCAGGAGTTTGAGACCAGCCTGAGCAAGGGTGAGATCCCGTCTCTATTAAAGAACAAAAATAGAAAAATTAGCTGGTTGTGGTGAGTACCTGTAGTTCCAGCTATTTGGGAGGCTGAGACAGGAGTCTCCTGCTTGAACCCAGGAGTTTGAAGTTGCTGTGAGCTAGGCTAATGCCAGGGCACTCTAGCCTGGGTGACAGAGAGAGACTTGGTCTCAAAAAAGTAATAATAATAATAAAATAAAAATAATTAAACAAATAAATAAGATTATAAGAAAATTTGGCTACAAGAGTAAAAAAACAAAAAGGAAAGCTGTGTGCAGTTTAAGGGGATACTCATGCTCTTCTATTCACAGAGGGAGGGCCCTGTTTATAGATCATAGGATTTTAAAACACAAAGATGTACTAGTTTGCTAGGGCTGCTATAATAAGATACCATTAACTGAGTGGCTTAAAGCAGCGGCCCCCAACTTTTTGTGTGTCACCAGAGACCAGTTTCATGGAAGACAATTTTTCCATAGGCCAGGGCAGGGGGCAGAGGTTTTAGATTCTCATAGAGAGTGTATAGCCTGGATCCCTCACATGCACAGTTACCAGTAGGGTTCATGTGCCTATGAGAATCTGATGCTGCCACAGATATGACAGGAGGCAGAGCTCAGGTGGTGATGAGAGTGATGGGGAACGGCTGTAAGTACAGATGAAGCTTCACTGCTCACCTGCTGCTCACCCCCTGCTCTTAGAGGAGGCGGAGCTCAGGTGGTGATGCAGACTGATGGGGAGAGGCTGTAAATACAGATGAAGCTTCACCTGCTCACCTGCTGCTCACCCCCTGCTTTTAGAGGAGGCGGAGCTCAGGCGGTGATGCAGACTGATGGGGAGTGGCTGTAAATACAGATGAAGCTTCACCTGCTCACCTGCTGCTCACCCCCTGCTTTTAGAGGAGGTGGAGCTCAAGCGGTGATGCAGACTGATGGGGAGTGGCTGTAAATACAGAGGAAGCTTCACCTGCTCACCTGCTGCTCACCCCCTGCTCTTAGAGGAGGCGGAGCTCAGGCGGTGATGCAGACTGATGGGGAGTGGCTGTAAATACAGATGAAGCTTCACCTGCTCACCTGCTGCTCACTCCCTGCTCTTAGAGGAGGCGGAGCTCAGGCGGTGATGCAGACTGATGGGGAGTGGCTGTAAATACAGATGAAGC
>CAUYPK010082325.1:0-13900 GCA_963574355.1 Loris lydekkerianus
GATTTTGTTATGTGGGCTACTCTTACTGGGGTTAGGTGATACCTCAAAGTAGTTTTGATTTGCATTTCTCTGATGATTAAGGATGATGAGCTTTTTTTCATGTGTTTGTAGATTTTGCGTCTGTCTTCTTTAGAGAAGTTTGAGTAAAGCAAGCAGACAGCCCTCAGAATGGGAGAAAATATTTGCAGGTTATACCTCTGATAAGGGTCTAATAACCAGAATCCACAGAGAGCTCAAATTTATTAGCAAGAAAAGAACACGTGACCCCATTTCAGGGTGGGTAAGGGACTTAAATAGTCTATTTTTATGCTTAGACTTAATGGGGAGTGAGCAGCCTGGTATGAATGAGATTGGATGAAAAGGGAATGATATTAATAGTAATAGACTGAGGGGGGAAATTCATCAAGGCCTGTCTGTTCAGATACTTCTTGGTCTGTCTATGCAGGATTCTTTCCTTCCAGGTATTAGGCAGTACTTTTTCTGGAATGGTGTTTGTTTATTTGTTTGTTTTTACTATTATTAAATCATAGCTGTGTACATAAATGCAATCATGGGGCACCATACACTGGTTTTGTAGACCATTTGACACATTTTCATCACACTGGTTAGTATAGCCTTCCTGGCATTTTCTTAGTTATTGCGTTAAGACATTTATATTCTACATTTACTAAGTTTCACATGTACCCTTGTAAGATGCACCACAGGTGTAATCCTGGACCTATGCCTCCATGGATTAACCTACATGATTAAGGCAGTCAGATCATTTTCACACTCTCCCCTGCCTTCCTTCCTTTCTGAAACTCATGGAAAGGGCTCTTTGTTCCTCCTCTTGGTCTTGGTGGGTATCATCCTTCTCAGCTTAGGATACTAAGCCAGCTAACTGCAAGCCATCTGCTCTTGAAATTGCATTGCCAGAGAATGTATGCATAATACTTCTTGGGACTCAGAGCATGTAGAAATACTTACCATTTTGCAGAATGTAATCAGTTTCAAGGTTAATTTAAAACATCTTAGTCTCAACCATCATATACAATTAATATTGATATAACCACCCCATGGGTACATTAAGAAGATGCTTATGTGAGTTTCTTTAACCTTTTTCTACCAATAAAAAATTTCATCTTTTATCAGTTTAATATTATAATTATTTTCTTTCTTTCTTTTTGTTCCAAGTAAAATTGGTAATAAAAAGCTGAAATGTCATCCAGACAATGTAGTCTTTGGCCAGTCTTGGAAATCACCTAGTAAGTTAAAAAAAAAAAAAAAAAAACAGTTAATGTATTAAACAGAGTATAGGAAATGGACATAAATTAACTAAGCTCCTGGGGTTTTTTTGTTTTTTTGTTTTCTCTTTAAATAATATTACTAAGGCTGTAAGCACCTAAGAAAGAAAACAGCCTGATGGGGTCCATTCTCCTTTACCAGCTCTAAGAGACCCCTCATCCTAGGACAATTTAATTAAGTTGAGTTTCTCTCCCCACTGCCACCTCCACTCTGGCCCTGTTGAAAGAAGTTCTGAACCAGTGATGGATCAAGGCATGAGCAGGCATAAATTAAATGGTAAGCTGGCAGCTCCAGGTCAGAATAGGAACCCTGATCCCAGCATATCTGTCACCTGAGAATTCCAAGAGGCACTCTGAGCCTCTCCTGTCTCCAGTCCGGATGCAAAGGTAAGCGGGGCGTAAGAAGTAGTGTGAAGAGTTGAGAGCCTGTGTCTTGGGGGACCCCCTCCAATAGGCACCCTAGGGGACATGTGTTGGAGAAGAGGGACATCCTTTTCAATGATGGCCTCTGAAAGTTGAGGACAGCACCCTGCTGGAAAGTCAAATCTGTTTTCCCTCACGGAAAGGTCTCAGACATTCTGAAGCTGCCTTAGAAAACTGGCTGGTACCAACTACTGATGCTTTATTTTTTCATCTAATGTTTACTTTATTTCACAAATAATATGTGTTCATTGTTGGAGAATTAGAAAGCTCAATACTACTTCAAGTCCTGCCCACGCCCATAACCCCTCACTACAAGATAAACTCTGCCAGCATTTTGTTGAATGCCTTTCACGTATTTTTGCTTTTAAATGGGGAGGAAATACACACTCCTCCCAATACACACATACACACTCATTCATGGCCCTCTCCATACTAAATCGGATCAAATGTTTTTGACCCCTTTTCCTTTCATACAGCTTAAAATATTTTTCCATGCCAATTAGTATAATTTTTGTTAAAATGGAATTGGAACAGGCTTACCCTTAACATTATGAATCTGCTGCTTAGTCTAAGGTTATAAATGAAGGCTGACATAGCATGTATATAAATATTTTAGTCATAAAGCTACCTATAAGCTGTTAAGGGAAAAATGCTTTATCACCTAAACATGATAAATATGACCTTCTCCTCTAGAGGGCCAGTTTCAAATTTAAACTCCCTGGACCCCATGATTTATATGATGCAACATGGCAAGCTGGCACCTGGTCCTTGCATTCCTCTTCCCAACCGCTCATGTATGTGAAATTTCCAGTCCATGTGTTTTTTGTTTGTTTGTTTGTTTGTTTTTGAGACAAAAGTCTCACTCTGTCACTCTCCATGGAATGCCATGGCGTCATAGCTCACAGTAACCTCAAACTTTTGGGCCCAAGTGATTCTCCTGCCTCAGCCTCCCTAGTAGGTAGGACTACAGGTGCCCACCACAGTGCCCTGCTATTTTTAGACACAAGGTCTCATTCTGGGCTCAGGCTGGTCTCAAACCTGTAGCTCAGGCAATCCACCCACCTCAGCCTCCCAGAGTGCTGGGATTACAGGCATGAGCCACTATGCCCAACCCCCCAGCTCACATGTTCTAATTCCATCTATACTACCTGCCAACAGCCACCTCTCAGGCTGACTTCCCTCAGGAGATGGACCTGGGATCTCAGAGACATTTCCATTACCTGACCTGGCATATGGCCTTGATGGAGGGGCACAGGCTTTGGGTACACACCCCCTTAGCTCAAGATTCCCTCACCTGAAAGAAGGGCAAAGCTGGTGGAGGAGGGCTGGGAGAGCTCTTGAAGTATGAGACCACGCCAGGGTGGAAATGGTGATCAGAGTCCTCATCTGTTGATATTTGTATAATTACTCTACTATTTCTATGGATTCAAAGTCCATTGGTTGACTCAGAAGTATGACCATTTGAAGACTTTGCAGTCATATTTGTAAACAACCTTTCAAGAGTGGCTTCACTTTGCATCCCACCAAGTACAGGAATATGTCTATAAGAAAATGCCAAGAGCACATCTTAGATAAAAATGACATATTAATGATTTAACTCACACATCATTATTTAATATGAGAGGGACCCTTTTCATACGAGTTTGGGGTTTTTTTCTATGAATTACTTAATCATGTCCTTTATCTTTGTTTTGGGTAGTTTAATTCCATTTAGGCTCTTGATTTGCTGAAGATAATAGTCCTTTGGCATATCCATAAAAATACCTTATTCTTAGATAAATTATTTTTGTTACTATTAATGCTAAACTCAAGTATCTGACTAATAGGTTAGTCCAATTTTGCAAATGTTTGTCACCTGTAGATGCTAAGCAGAATGACAGATGGAACCCTATAATTGCATTAAAAATTTTTGAGGGCCAATATCAAACAGGATGGAGTTAATGTTATAGGCACATGAAAACACTTCAGAATTCTTCACCATCCCCAACTTGTACAACAAAGGTGTTGATGTTTTTAGAGGCAGAGAGTTGTCTGTCTGTATACCTAGATATACAGACGTATGAAAGAAAATCATTACCCTTCCTGTTTGGTACCCAAAGCCTTATGTGCTGTACTTCCTTGAGGGTCTAAAAGATTTTCAAAGATAATTCTAATGACATGCAATATTTACTTTATACAATGAGGCAAGACCTGGGCTGTTGTGATACTACCTAACACAAATCATTTTGAGAAAAACAGTAATAATAGAGGCAATGTCATCATATTACATGATAAGGAAAAAGAATGTATTGATTCTTACTGATAGGGAAACATAGAGCCCCTCTATGAGAATCCTTGTCTTTAGGGAAAGGTATTTGGACAGTTAGATAGCGAATGTTTACAAGGCCTGACAATTAAGTTCATGAACTTGCCCTAGTGCTACATACTAGCTGTTGAGTATCACTGCAATTACCTTCGAAGTTCTCCCCTTGGGAAGCTATGTATGATACCAGTGCCTAGTCCACTCTTCAAAGCAATTTTGGAACTCTTTTTCTGTAATGATCATCAGAGCTGTCATTGTACAGCACACAAAAACATGCAACAGCAATAATAAATGTCACTCAGCAAGGTACCACCCCAAATTCTTAATATCCACAAATCCAGATGCTTTCCTATTGTAAAGGCCTATGAGCAGAAGAGAATGGAATTGCACGCTTCTCCAGAGGGTGGCTTCAAATTGGGTTTTATGCACCCCTGAGGTATACAAATGCTTCCCAAACAGTATGTCTGCACAGGAGCTTTAGAAGAATCTGCTTTCATAGCCTCCACTATACTCTTTGCTGAAAGTGATATGCTTGGGTACACAGAGCCAGGGAGGCAGATTTGAGTTCTCCCAGCAGCAGACACAGAAACAGATTCTGGTGCCAATTGTTAATTTGGGATCCTAAGAAACCCCTAAAGGAGAGTAGGGACCTGACATGGGAAAGAAAAGGCAGCCTATGACAGGTTTATCAAGCCATAATCCTGCTGGGGAGATTCATGGACCCACAGAGTATGCATGTGCACTGGGGAGGACATTAAGACATGTGCTGTGTGAGCTGGCAGGCCCTAGGTGCTGGAGACATCAGGTGATGACCTGGAGGACATGGCATGAGCAGAGCACTGGCAGCTCTCACAGAAGGCCCTGTGCCAGGGCTACTGCCCACGTGCCCCATACACATTCTCTTCTGTCCAGTCATAGATGAAGGGCCGTCTTGTTCTTGCCATGGTACACTGCCCAAGGTGTAAAACTGGCAGGGCTGTCCATCCTGTGGCCCACGGGCCACATGAAGATTATGTGAGGACATTTTTGCTTATCTGTGATGGCAGATTTCATGAAAATTATGCACAGATCTTTTTTTTTCTTTTTCTTATTCTTTTGTTCTTTGGCTTCCATTAGTGTTTGTGTACTTAATGTATGGCCCAAGACAACTCTTCTCCCAATGTGGCACAGAGAAGCCAAAAAGTTGGAGAACTCTGTAAGTATTCCAGGGTGCCAAACAAAGGGACAGCTTGAGGTCCTCAAACTTCATCTCCACAGAGCTTTCTTTAATGAGTGCTCCATAAATCAACTCCTATCTGTTCCACTGAAATTTTATATTTATGCCAACAATTTATCAAAATGTATATTTGTACTTCATTATGTATTAGTAATATATAATGATAATTCAATCCAGAAAAAAATTTTTATTTCTAAGTTTAAGATCATAGGAGATTTAGTAAATTCTAAATTTCTACTTTATATGCTATTTATGTCACAGAGAATTATCATAGGTAATCAATAAGAGACTTTCAAATATGGAAACATTACATTAAAATTACATAGGAAAGGTGAGTGGAATGCAGTTTCAAGAACAAAAATACAAAACTTCTAGGTCAAAGACCTTGTTCATGCTTTATTTTATTTATTTCTGAGTCAGAGTCTTACTTAGTCATCCTGGGTAGAGTGCTATGGCATCATAGCTCACAACAACCTCAAACTCTGGGGCTCATGCCATCACCCTGCCTCTGCCTCCTGAGTAGCTGGGACTATAGGCACCCCCCACAATGCCTGGCTATTTTTTTCCACCTTTAGTAGAGACAGGGTGCTCAGGCTGGTCTTGAACTCCTCAATTCAAGCTATCTGCCTGCCTCAGCCCCATACAGTGCAAGGATTACAGTGTGTGCACAAATTTTAAATGTTGGATTTCAAGTCAACAATGTATTTATATTCCATTGCTTATATTTTAAAATGGTAAAACACATTTATTTTAAAATATTCATAGGGCAGTGCCTGTGGCTCAAAGGAGTAGGGCACCAGCCCATATGACGGAGGTGGTGGGTTCAAACCCAGCCCTGGCCAAAAACTGAAAATAAATAAATAAATAAATAAAATAAAATAAAATATTCATAGTTCTAATATGTTGAAACCATTTAAACATGTTGTTGAGAAATGTTAGATTAAAAATGCAAAAATCATACATAGTTTTGCAAAGTTCTTGTAGGGAGGGGTGTGGAAGCAAGTTTAGAAATCTCTTGATCTAGAACACATTTCAACTTCTCGTCTCTGTCTAGCCTCTCAGGTATCCTATATTATCTGTAACCTTTTCGTGGTGAAATGTAATACCTGCAGGACAGTGTATAAAGGGGAATTGCCAGATCAGCAATTTATTACTAAAAATCCCAGGTAACCATTGTCACACCAAGGAATAGAACCCACCTCATGCCTCATGCTTGACTCCTTCTTTCCATTCCAGGAGAGATTTCTATCTTGACCTGTTTTGAAATCACTGTCTTGCCTTCCTTTCTGATTGTACTAGTTAGCACACATCTCTACATGACAGAGTTTAATTTCACCTGTTTTCCCCTCTGCGCTTTATGTAAGTTGATCCATATAATGTATAATCTTTGAGGTCCAGCTTGTTGCACTCAACATTGTGTTTGGGATATTCATCTCATGTTGATTCATTTTTATTGCTATAGTTAATTCAGTCATTGCGATAAGCTGGCATTCCATTTTATAAATATGCCACCATTTATTTTTCTGTTTTAATGTTGATGGTCTTTGGGAGTGAGCTCATGTGAGAAACACTGCTATTAGTAGTACTGTGCACACCTCCCATGCACACTTGCTCACATTTCTATAGAGTATACACTGAGGGGGAAATTACAGGAGCAAATGGTAAGTGTGTATGATCATGTTTAGTAACCAATGCCAACTGCTTTTTAAATTTTTCATACTAGTTTTTGCTTCCACTGCTAGCATCTGAGAATTCCCAATAGTTCTCATCCATTCTTTTTTTTTTTTTTTTTTTTTTTTTTTTTGAGACAGAGTCTCAGTTGTTCACCCTTGTTAGAGTACCAGGATGTCTAGCTCACAGCCTCAAATTCCTGAGCCCATTCTAACTTTTGCTATTGTAACTTTTTAATTTTAGCCATTCTCATGAGTTATGTCATGATCATTTATTGTGGTTTTAATTTACTTTTCCATGTTTATGAAAAAGGTTGAGCACCTTTTTGCATGTTTAGTGTCTGTTTGGATATCCTCTTTGATGAAATTTAGCCTTTTGCCCAATTTTCTCTCAGGCAATCTTATTTATTTTAAGATTACTTTATATATCCTCAACATATAGGGAACATATATATAGAGGATATATATAATTTTTCAATTATATGTTATCAATATCTCTTGTTCTCTAACATGCTTTCATTCTTGTAGGGATGTCTTTTGATGGAGTATAGTTTACTGTTCTTTGTTTTTGTGGCTAATATTTTTTGCATCTGTTTAAATAACATTTCTTCACTTCAAAGTCATGAAGATAGTGTCCTACATTGTATTCTCAAAGCATTAGTGTGTCCTTTATCATTTCTTCACTTTATATCTACAATTCACACACACAAAAATGATTTTGTATATAGTGTGATATTAAAGCGAAGTTTCATTTTTAAAAAATATGAAAATTGGCTCCGTACCCATAGCACAGTGGTTACAGAGCCAGCCACATACATCCAAGGTGGAAGGTTTGAACCTGGCCTGGCCAACTAAGCAGCAATGACAACTGCAACAAAAGTAATCGCCAGGTGTTGTGGTCCTAGGCACCTGTGGTCCCAGCTACTTGGTAAACTGAAAAAGAATCGCTTGTGTTCAATCACTTGAGCCAGAGCAAGACCTTGTCTCTTAAAAATAGCCAGGTATTAGCGTGGGCACCTATAGTCCCAGCTACTTTGGGAGGCTGAGGCAAGAGTATCACTTGGACCCAAGAGTATGAGGTTGCTGTGAGCTGTGGCCCATGGCACTCTACTGAGGGTGGTGACAGAATGGAACTCTATCTCAAAAAAATAAAAAAAAAAAGAAAGAGTATGGAAATCAAACTGACTCAACACAATTTATTGTTGACCTTTTTCATACCAATTTTCAGTGCCAGTCTGTCATCAGTTGAGTATCTGCATGTGTAGAGGGCTGTTTGGGGCTCTCCTTCCCGCTCCATTGGCCCATGTGGCTGTGCTTTTGTCGCTACCAACAACCTTCCACCTTGGATGTATGTGCTTTTAGGAGCTATGTATTAATATTTCACGTTTGCAGAGCAAGTCTTCCAATTTTGTTCTTCATCGAGGTTACCTTTTAATTTAATTTAATTAATTAATTTATTTCTTTATTTATCTCCAACAGAGTCTCAAGCTGTCACCCTGGTAGAGTGCTGAGGCATCAGAGCTCACAGTAACCTCAAACTCTTGGGCAGAGGCAATTTTCTTGCCTCAGCCTCCCAAGTAGCTAGGACTCCAGGCACCCACTACAATACCTGGCTACTTTTTTGTAGTTGTCATTGTTGTTTAGCTGGCCCAGGCTGTGTTTGAACTTGCCAGCCCTGGTGTATGTAACCGGAGCCCTACCTACTAAGCTATGGGTGCTGGCTTAAAATTGTCTTTTGTGATTTTGCATAAATTTTAAAATCAGTTTATTAATTTCCTAAAAATAGCTTGGATTTTGATTAGAATCATGGTGACTATTCATATCATTAGAATGGACCTCTGTAAATATTGATAGGAAGTCTTCTGAGGCAGGTACCACCTCAGGCATACCCTTCACTCACAGGGCCTGCGTTTCTGTGGCTGCCACCAGAGTAGAGGCCCGACTCCCTCTAGTTGATAAGAGAGACAGCAAGTGTTTCTCCAAAATATCACCAGGGGTGTGAGCCCTGTTGTTCCCCTGCTGCCCTGCTGCCCTGCTGCTTCACTGTGCCACAGGGCACCATTTCTCCCTCTCCTGTATGGCTCCCTCGCACCACAGTCCCTGCTTTACACCTGTACTGCTGATTCAGCACAGACTTATAACAGCCCACGCCTTGTCAATATCTCTCAAGAAAATGCCCAAGAGTCTGGATTCTATAGGGGACAGGCTTCCAGATCTCAGTGTGGGAGTGGAGGGGAGTGCTGGGAGTTCAGAATTGTGAGTGGAGTAAATGTTCAGTTTTATGCCTGGTGGGAGAGTGCCATGGGACACTAGTGAGTCCTCTCTGGGGTAGGAGATCCGGTTTTTAGCATTTCTCTGCTGTGGAATAGAAAAAGAAGAGATCTGAATTTTGCTAACTTGTTTGTAGAAAGCTGGAGGGAGGGGACTCCCATCAGCTTTGCGATGGGTTTTGTACCTATTGTTTGTTTCCTTGGGGTCACAGCTCGCCTCAGCAGAGTGATGTGCACTCTTCAACCTTCTCTCTCGGCTCAGCTCCAAACCATCAGCTTACTTGATAAACTTCTGTCCTTTAACTCTCCTTCTGGATGGGAGCCTCTGTGGAAAGCTGGCTCCAGTTGGCCATCTTGCCTCCTCCCCCTCCCAAAAATGTTTTATGGCTCTCTGTGTGAATACCTTACATATCATTCATTTGGTTTTGTTCCCTGGATATTAGATGTTTTTAATGCTATTATAAATGGTTAAGTTTTAAATAATTTTTTAACTCTCAATTATTGATAGAAAAGCAAGGTATTTCTTTCATATTATTTTTGAATCTAACAATCTTGATAAGGATATTGTAATAGTTTATAGATTCTTTTGGATTATATATGTATATATATTTGTTTTCCTTGGAAATAGTAATAGCTTTTTGTTTTTATTCACTTATTTAAATATTAATTATTTATCTTGCCTGTTTGCAATGATTATATATTTCAGGAAAATATAGAACAAAGTGGTGTTAACGGGCATTCCTAACCTTTTCCCCATTATTGAAGAAAAGCTTTTAACATTTCACCATTGACGACAATATATCTTACATGTTTTAAGTAGGTACTTTTATTAGATGACAGAAGTTAAATTCTATTCCTAGATTACTAAGAGTTTTTAATAATGAGTCATGGATATTGAATTTTATTGGAGATCTTTTTCAACATATATTGAGGTCCTCATTTTTTCTACATTTATTCTGTGAATATGACTTACATTGATTGATTTTTGAATGTTGAAACAATGAATTCCTGGAACAGACTGAAGTTGGCTGTGATGTCTTATAGTAGATCCAGCTTACTAAGGATTTTTATATTTTTGTTCATGGGAGAGAATGGCCTATAATTTTTCTTCTTCTTAATAGTCCTTTTAGGTATTGATGTTATGATTATTCTGGCCTCATAGAATAAGTAGGAAGCCTTCTCTCTCTCCATTCTCTAGTAGAGTTTGCATTTCATTTTTCTATCTCTCTAGGCATCATTCTGGTTATCTCATTGAGCCTATCTTCCATTTTATGTAATATGTGGTTAACTGTTCATTTCAGTTACTGTAGAATTCAGCTTTAGAGTTTTCATTTGATTCTACTTTATAATTTCCTGTTGCATGCCAAAACTTTCAATATTATCTTTTTGAAAAAAAGCCCATGTCTGAGAATCCCATTATCTAATGTGCTCCGGATTTATTACTATTACCTGTTATTTCTCTTGGGTTTTGGTTCTATAATCATTTCTCTTAGTCTGGAAAGGAGAGTCAGAGCAAGTTACAAGACCAGCCCAGGTTCATGAAGTAAAGAACTAGATTCCATTGCCTGATGAGAAGAGCTAGAGTCATGTTACGAAAAAACAAGGATATAGGAAAGATATAATTAATTTACCTCTGTTCCTGGCTAATTCCAACTCATCTTATGACTGGGTAACATTTTTAAATTACACATGCTCATCATTTATATCTTCTTTGTGACACCCATCACTGTTATAAATTTTAGATTTATCTGGGTGATTCATTGAATGATATGACATACAGCACCATCCTTATGCTCTAATAGCATCCTTAATAAGTTGCAAGTTTAAGAAGGCAAAGACTGAACTATTTGGCCTACTCTACGCCCATTTCTAGATCAAAGCATGACATGTGCAAGGTATATAAAAAATATCAATGGAGCAAAAAATAGAAACAGATAAGGCCGGGCATGGTGACTCACACCTGTAATCTTAGTACTCTGGGAGGCTGAGGTGAGTAGACTGCCTGACCTCATGGGTTTGAGACCAGCCTGAGCTAGAGCAAGACCTCATCTCTTAAAAATAGCCAGGCATTGTGGCAGGTGCCTATAATCCCAGCTACTTGGGAGGCTGAGGCAAGAGAATCACTTGAGCCCAAGAGTTAGAGGTTGCTGTGAGCTGTGACATCACGGCACTCTACCAAGGGCAATAAAGTGAGACTCTACCTCAAAAAAAAAAAAAAAAATAGAAACAGGTGTACAGCCAACTGTAGGAGGAAGGCATTTCTACATATTTCCATTTTTGAGAAGGCAAAATGGAGGCCCAGAGATATCACAGAGCTGGACAGTGATAGTTCTGCAGAGCCTCTCTGGTTGTAAAATCAGTGTTCTTAGCCACTTCACTCTGTTCGCTATGACAGTATTTCTTGGGTTATGAATTTGACAATAAGGTCCTGCCATTAGTATAGGTATTAAGCTCATTTTTGAATTAGGTTTTTATGAGACAGAAGAGATTTGAACAACTGCTGGCTGAACAACCATTACACAAGCCACTTAAATGCTCAGTTTTATTTTCAGTCAGCAATACCAACTGAGAGATAAACCAGATTTATTACCTTTGTGGCACAGGCCAAAAATAGTCAATTTGTCATATTTTTTTCTTTTTGACTTCCTAATGATTGCCTGCAGCAGAAGGCAGTTTACATTTAGGAATTTCCCTTTCACACCTGTCAGGTCAGTCTCTCAGGGTCATTAATCCTTACAGACCTTCCGAGCAGACTCTGAGCTGGTGGCTCATCCAGGGTGGCTTCACAATGAAGTGAAGGGGATGGAGTAAAGATGGCCATGGTGTGGCTCCATTGGCTAGTCAGAAATCAGGCTGGAGCCTAAGGATGGCTGCCATGGAAAGCATCACAGAAAGTGGCCTTGACTGAAATATCTGTTCACTTAAGTTTGGCTTTGGAGTCAAAAGAACAAATAGGACCTATGGCCATGCTTTTTTACCAGGTGGAGGGACTTGGGGGAAGTTACTTAATCTTTCTGAACCTTCATCTTGTCATATGTAAATTGAGGATGGATAATACTTAATCCATCAACTGCAGAGGATTAATTACAAAATCATAAAATATTAAGGGTCTTGGTCTAAAGGAGTGTTTTTTTAGTTCAAATAGCATCAATTCCCTCCTCTCTTGGGGGAAGTACCCCACATTTCCTTTGGAGAAACACTAGTCGTTGACAGTCAGGCCTGTTTGAGGTTGGTCTCCACTCATGGCTCAAGAAAGGAAATATATGATGCAGGCCTGGCCTACCAGGATATTCCCTCATCCTGACCCCAGTCCACAGTGATTGGCTTGTAGACAAGCAGCCATGTGACCAAATGTAATCAGACCAAACCTGGAATTGAGCCCTAAAGGATGTAGGTAGAGACCCTGGCCATGAAATAAGTAGAAATGACACAGACTCTGAAGATGGATTGCACTAGCTCCTGTTGCCATCACTTAAGTTCCTAGATTAAGCCACTCCTGAAGACTATTCCCAGACTGTTGCATTAGTTAAGCCGATGAAATCCCATTTTCCAGTAAATAATACTAGGCTGAACTTTTTTTTTTGTTTGTTTTAATTTTTAATTGATAAAATTTAATTGAGACAAAGAGTTTTAAATGAGACAATTAAATACATAGGGATAACTCTAAAAGAGTTTAAAGTTCCAGTTTTTAAAAAAATTTCAGATTAATATGACGGTATGAACAATTAAGTTACTTTGTTTGCATTTGTTAGGTAAAGCCCAAGTTTTGGTTGTGCTTCACCCAGGAGCTGTGTTATAGACCCTTACACTGCGCCCATTATGTCAGCGCTTACCAAGCCCTTCCTTCCCCGCTACTTAAGTTGAAATCAGTTTTTCTCTGAATGCAGTTGTTCATCCACTAGTTTTATATTAGTATTGAGTACATTGAATACTTGCTTTTCCATTGAGGTGATACTTTAGTTCAGAAGAATGTTCTTTAATTCCATCCAAATAAATGCAAAAGATGCAAAGATTTTTATTCCCTTCTAGAAAAGAGGTTGATAACTACAGACCACAGGTCGAATCCAGTCCTCCTGTTTTTATTTTTATCTTTTATTTATTTTTAAGTTTTTTTTTTTTATTGTTAAATCATAGCTGTGTACATTAGTGCAATCACCTGTACCCATTCTACGATGCACCATAGATGTGGCCCCACCCATTACCCTCCCTCCACCAAAACCTCCCCCCTCCCTTCCCCTTCCTTGGCCCTTTCCCCATAGTCTTGTGGTATAGTTGGGTTATAGCCTTCATGTGAAAGCTATAATTTAGCTTCATAGGGCTGAGTACATTGGATACTTTTTCTTCCATTCCTGAGATACTTTGCTAAGAAGAATATGTTCCAGATCCATCCATGTAAACATGAAAGAGGTAAAGTCTCCATCTTTCTTTAAGGCTGCATAGTATTCCATGGTGTACATGTACCACAATTTGCTAGTCCATTCGTGGGTCGATGGGCACTTGGGCTTCTTCCATGACTTAGCAATTAAAATTGGGCTGCAATAAACATTCTGGTACAGATGTCTTTGTTATATTGTAACTTTTGGTCTTCTGGGTACAAACCTAGTAAAGGAATTATAGGATCGAATGGCAGGTCTATTTTTAGGTCTCTAAGTATTCTCCAAACATCCTTTCAGAAGGAACGTATTAGTGGGCATTCCCACCAGCAGTGTAGAAGTGTGCCCTTTCCTCCACATCCA
>CAUYPK010082327.1:0-11845 GCA_963574355.1 Loris lydekkerianus
ATTAAATCATAGCTGTGTACATTAATGCAATTGTGGCGTACAATGTGCTGGTTTTATATACAATTTGAAATATATTCATCGAACAGGTTAACATAGCCTTCACGGCATTTTCTTAGTTATTGTGTTAAGACATTTGTATTCTACATTTAGTAAATTTCACATGTACCCTTGTAAGATGCACCGTAGGTGTGGTCCCACCAATTACCCTCCCTCCACCCATCATCCCCTCTCTCCTCTGTTCCCTATCCCCTTTCCCCATATTCTTGGGCTATAATTGGATTATAGCTTCCATAGTAGGGCTGAGTACATTGGGTACTTTTTCTTCCATCCTTGAGATACTTTGCTAAGAAGAATATGTTCCAGCTCCATCCATGTAAACATGAAAGAGGTAGTCTCCATCTTTTTTTTTTAGGTTGCATAATATTCCATGGTGTACATATACCACTTTCTTTAGGTCATAGTTTATTGATCCTAGTGAGTAAAGAGGATTTTCCAGTAAGTTTCTTCTCTGATAATTTTTCTTTATTTATGATCCAAAAGATACATGGTAATCTTCATTACAAGTGACACCAGTAATATAGTGTTTATTGACACCAACAACTTTTGAGCAAAGAAATAGAATAGGATTACCTGGGCCCTCATAGTTGCACCTGGAATATACCTAAATAATTGGTAGTGTACATGTGGAAAAGACACCACCCACCTTCACACTATACTGCCTAAGGGAATGTAGAAGTCACAAACAATATGTATCTGGTTACTTGTAGAGCTTGGAGCTGCAATGGGAAGTACGAAGAATACTGCAGGTTAGGTCCGTACCCCGCATCCCTCCAGGGAGAGTCTTGAGGAAATTCTTCATGCTAGGATCACCAATATCATCAACGACCTTGTAACTCCTCTGGAAACGGGCCTAGTTCAGTTTACTGTTGAACTCTAAGAAAAACAAAAATAGTAAAAACAACAACAACAAAACCTTTGTTCTTTGTTTACTCAGCCAAAAAATGGCATTGGTCCAAGCTAGCGTTTTTATTGCCAAAGAAGGCTAAAGAGACTCATTTTGCTAATCCAAACAACTGTAACTTGCATAGTACATGCGAAATCCCACTGACATGGCCTCCGTTTCCTGGGGCTTTTGGAATTCCCTGGATGAGTGGAAGTTCTAGAAAGAATAAAATTCCTCATAAACTTTGTGGAGAGAAAATGCTTCCTTTAGCTGAGAAATCTTTTCCCTCAGACCATATGTGAGAAGAACAAATGCCCATCCATCCCAGATATGGACCACAGACAGGACAGACGTCAGAGCCAGGCCGGTTTCACACTCCCAAAGAAGTGGGATTTCCCATCTGTAATACTCTTAAGGTTACGCTTCTAAATGGAGAACCTAAACACTCCTCTTATGTTACTTCGTAAATGAATTAAATGCTCATTTTGAGGGGATGAAGAGGAGTGATGTTAACCAGCATAATGCAGAAAATGCTCAAAATAATTGGGTGGCGAATTAGGTTTAGAAAATGCTAAGCATATGCAAGACTTTTCAGGGCCTTTAAAACCTTAAATCATGTTGTGACTCTCTAAAAAGGTAAAACTATTATAATTTCCAAAGTTTACTTAACTAAGGAAACCATGTTTTCTCCAATTCAGATTGTTCAAGGACTAATTCTTATAATTCCACTAATACTAATTGGGCATTTAATATGTGCCAGAAACTGTACTAATTGCTTTACACAGATTGTCTCATTTAATACTCATGACAAGGCTTACAATTAGAATCTGTTACTCTCTTCATTTTAAGAGACAGAATTCTGCATATTTAGCATTTTTACCGAGTTCACATTGCTTGGGTATAGAGATGCTTTCATTTGAACTGAGGTAGTCTGACTCAAGAACTTGTGTTGTTTATTAGTCATCTGATACTGCTAGTCCTAGTTCTATAGAATGATGAAGAAAAGCTAACACAGAAAATTGAACGCTAACAATTTTTGCCTCTATATGAATTATAGTCTCTAATAACCTGGATTATGCTATTTTGGAAAACATGTTTTCCTAGAAACATTTTGGTCTATTAGAATCAGTGATCATAAGTCATATTTTAGATGAATTCCCCTATATTCCCCAAGAAGGAAAATTATCAAATACTATTTTCTTCAAATGCCTGCTAATTATCCAGTTCCTTTTTAATGAAAATCTTTCTGAAGTGGTGCAGAGGATTTACAATAACTATTATAACACCACAGTCAATCAGAAGACCTAAATCATCACTGGCCTATTTTTTAGATGCTTTCATATAATATTTCCAAAGACACTCAAATCCTTAAATCAGCTTAAACTCAATGAGGCAAATGTTTTCTTACGGAGTCCAAAAACCAAAGCAGCTTTTAAACCAGGAATCTGACATAATTTGCTTTGAGTTCTGTCCTGAAGAGATATTTTGTTTTCTTTGGCTCTATTTACTTAGTTAGTGAGTTAACCTGGATGAACAAATATATTTTTTCAGAAGAATACAAATAAATCTGGCATCAATGGGAGAAGACATTTGCATGTTATGAATCTGACAAAGGGCTAATAGCCAGAATCTATAAAGAACTCAAGCAAATCAACGAGAGCAAACAACAGTAGTAATTACTGCACAAGACACATGGACAGAACCTTCTCCCAGGAAGACAGATGAATGGACAACAAATGCCTGAGAAAATGCTTATCATCCCTAATCATCAGAAAAATGCAAATCAAAACTAATTTGTGATATCACCTGACCCCAGAAAGAATACCCCACATCATAAAGTCCCAAAGCTGCAGATACTGGTATGGGTGTGGAGAGAAGGGAACGCATTAAATACTATTGGTGATTACAAACTAATATAGCCTCTTTTGAAAGAAGTATGGAGAATCTTTAAAGAGCTATGATCCTATTAATAGATACCTACCTAGAAGAAAAAGAAAATGATTTTATTGCAAGGACATTTGTACTTGAATGTATATAGCAGCTCAATTCACAATTGCAAAGATGTGGAAACAACCTAAGTGCCCATCAGCTCATCAATGGATTAATAAACTGTGGTATATGTATACCATGGAATACTATTCAGACATTAAAAGGTGGAGACTTTACATCTTTTGTATTTAGTTGGATAGAGTTCAGGAACATTTTTCTTAGTAAAGTTTCTCAAGAATGGAAAAGCAAGCATCCCATGTACTCAGTACTAATTAGAAACTAGTAGATGAACAATTACATCCCTACATAAGAGAATTAATTTCAGGAAAGGATGCGGGATAAAGGAGCAGAAAAGGATTTAGTAAGCTTCTGCCTGTAGGGTACAATGTAGGGGCATAGGGCACATCTCTTGAATGAAGGACTCAACTACAACTTGGACTTTGCCCTACAAACACAAACTATGTAGCATAATCTTATCTACCCTTAGGTTAATAAAACAAACAAACAAGCAAGAAAACAAATAAAGCCAGCATCCCTTTAAACATGGTGAGCTTGGGCAGGAGGGTCCTGGTGTGTGACAGGCAGGGGCAACATTGGCCCATCTCAGTCTCTCCATCCTCCTTCCTGTCCCAGCCTCCATGAAGTGGGACAGGTATGAACTATGGCCAGGTTTGTTGTAGAACAGGAGACAGCAGGGAGATGACATAGCATTTCTAGGATTCCAGAGAAAAGAACAACCTCTGCTTCTTTTTTAGAGCACAGATAATACCCCGTTTATGGGATTGATACTTCTCCCTATTCCTAGGTTTAAAAACCTTCCTTTCCTTCCTACCCATGATGATTCTCTTGTCCAGACCCTGGACATTGTCTCTTTTTCCTTATATATCAGGTGATGACTTTATTACTGAACTTCAGGGATCACAGAGGACTCCAGCTTGTCTTTTCCCATTTCTCTTTGCCTTTACTCCACTATGGCCCATTCGAGTAGACTATTCTCTTCCTTGCCCTGGTTTCACTGAGTCTTGTCTCAGAGACATCCTTCTGTATTTTTTTTTAAACTTAACCATATTCCACCCCAATTTCTACCCAAGACTAAAGTGAGACCTCCCTCATGCCTTGCTTAGTACGTAAAATTTTACATTAATTCTTTCTTTCTTTTTTTTTTTTTTTTTTTTCTTGTCCTTACTGTGTGCCAGGTATTCTAAGCACTAAATGAGAGCCACAACAATGAGGTCGCACATGGCGCCTGTCCTCAGAGCTTATGGTCTAGTAGAGAAACAAAGGTTAATTACAATGTATACGACAAGTGGTGGAGGTAAACACAGGTACTATGGAAATAAGAGTAGATCCCTTAACTGACATTTCCGGGATTAGAGATGTCTTGCTGGATTAAGTAAGACTGAAATGAGCAGGTAGAAGACAGCAAGGTAAAGTAGGTGGCTGTAATAAACCAAGGAAACAGCTGTTTTTTTCTTTTTTTTTCTTTCTTTCTTCTTCCTATTTTTATCAGCTTTATAGTTATTCACGTACGTGGTGAATTTTTTCAAAACATAGAAAATAATGAAAAAGAGAAAAACAATTATCTTTAGTCCTTCCATGTAACAATAATTAACTATTAAAATTATGGCATTTTGGTATAATCTTGGGTGTGTGTGGGAGGGAGGAATAATGTAGAGATACGCTACATTTTACATTTTGCAAACTATTTACTGCATATACAAGTTTGAATATCGCATTTTTTTTCACTTAAAATTACACCATAGCCTTTGTTTCACCCCATTAAAGCTTTCAAAACCATTATTTGAATGGCTCATTTGGTCTTTCTACGTGAGTTTGTCTTGGTTTCTCTCACCCTGTGTTCACACCGTCATCTCTTGTTCCTTCCCTGCCTCCAAATAAAACTTGCTTTCTTGGCACTCCCTTGGAATGGATAGTATTAGTCCCACGTGTAACCTCCATCTTGTGTGTGGATTTAGAGTGGCCCGGTGCCCCCAGACGGTTAGATCAAAGATGCCTATGGACAGAGCATTTCAGAAGCCCTCTTTCACGGCCTTTGGGACTGCCTTCCACAAGCGGTGTTCCCGACTAGTCTATTGATTGATGTTCCTTTAAAATATAAACAGGAATCAAAAGTTGACACACTGGCCGTATCTACTCTGAACCTCATTTGACTCCTTTTGTTGGGCAATACAAAATCAAAATATTGATTTTGCCAGTCGTCATTTGTCCTGGAACTTCCCGCTTTGTCAGGGTTAGGATAAGGGTGAGGACATCATGTGCCAGGTATCTGCTGTGCTTCCCTTCTTGCTAAAACAGTTAATTCAATGGCAAGTGAATTGCTGTGAATGCAAAATCCATGTGCTGAACTTATCATTAATATCACATCTGTCATCCCTAATATCATAATCATTATCATATTATCAACATTATCATTATCATGGATGCCATTTGCAGTATGCTTCCCATGTACCCTTGTGCTTAGCACATGTCCCATATTATCTTATTGGAATTTCAAAATAACCCCCTGAGGCAATGTATTATTTGCATGCTGACTCCCAAGTATTTAAGTAAAAGAGCCAGCTAATAAGTGAAATGGCTGGGCTGATAATTGAACAAAACTTATTGATTCTAGGCTATATAATTTTAAGGGAGAAAGAATATGATAATGTATTTGTGTGTGTGTGGTGTGTGTGTTTTGTGCAAGAAAGAGGGAGAGAAAGAGGTTAAAAAAGAAAGAAGGGAGAGGAGGGGAGCAGAGAGAGGAGAGGGGAGGGGAGGAGAAGAGAGGAGAATGGAGAGAATCAGAGATGGGAAAATATTCTTACTTTAGGAAGACTTAAGATAGCTCAGTAGATTTTATGTTTCTTCTTTCTAGAAAGACATCAGGCAAAAGATGGATGGTGTTGGCATTGAGAATCCACAGACGTCTATGGAAAGGAAGGATGTAGCTCATTTGCTGTCATAGATTCTATTCCCCCACAAGTGTTATGCTGGTTACTCTTTTCTGTACTAAACACAGAAAACCAATGTACAGAAAACTTAGAGATGGTTAATACACTGCCCTGGAGGCACGCAGAGTCTAAGACTCATCCCAGGCCCTTGTCTAACCTCATCACCTTGAGTGTGGGAGGATATGTGACTTGCTTTTACTGAGTAAAAGATGGCCATGGTGAGGGTAATATTACATTTGTGACTGTTGCATAATGTAAGATGCTATCTTGCTAGAAGGCTAATTCTTGAGACTCTTCTTGCTGGCTTTATGAAATAAGTGACCTTCTTGGGGAAGCCTTCATGGAAAAGATTTGTGGGCAAACTTTGGAATCAAGGGTAGCTTCCAGCCAACAGCCAGCAAGAAGCTGGGGCCTCGGTTTACAACCTCAAAGAAATAAATTCTGAGAACAATTTAGGTGATCTTGGAAATGAATTCTTTCCATTCTGGTTTCCAGAGAATAATGCAGCCTGCCTGACATCTTGATTGTAAATCTTGTAAGACTCTGAGTGGAAGACCCAGGTAAGCTATTCCCAAACTCCCACAGAAACTATGAGATAATAAATGTGTCCTCACTTAAGCTGCTAAATTTGTGATAATTTGTTTTGTAGTTGTAGGTAACTAATGTTGCAGTTGAGTACAAATCTCCTTCTTTTCTTTTCTTTCCACTGAATACTGATTCATTCTAATAGAAGTCATATGACCTCCATATTGCTGGTATAATGGATCATTTTGGTTTTGATCCTATGGACTACCTCAATGACATTTCTGTTAATATTTGTTGAAAGCATTTACTTCATTGGATGTATGAATATAAGTCAACATGGAACTTTTTCAAAATACACAAGGTCAGGCCCTACCTGAGAGATATTGATTGGATCTGAGTGTCTAGGAGTGGGACCTGAGAATAAGCATTTTTAAAAAGCAACACAAGTGATTCCAGGGGTATCCTTGAACAGTAAGTGCGTTCCTAATCTCATCCCTTCTGGCATGATACACTTTCCCCAAAGGAAGGTGTTCTCCAATGTTCACGCTCGTCTACCTTATTTCCATCCACATGCTTTTATTGGCCAAAATGCTTGATCGTCATAGTTTTATAAACAGCACTATGCTGACAGCTCCTAAATCTCTATATTCAGCCTTAATTCATACCTTAAAACACATGTAGCTGACAAGCTGCTGAGGAAACTCAGCTGGGTGTTCCCAGCCTTCCCTAACTCAGCACACTGAGAGCTGAACACCCCACCCCATGCTCACTCTTTTTCTCCCCCACCTCGGGATTCCCTCCCCCAGGGGCATCCCCCTTTCCATATTTATGTTTAGAGACAGGGTCTCACTATATTGCCCAGGCTGATCTTGAGCTCCTGGGCTTAAGCGATCCTCCTAGCTCAGCCTTCACAGCTGCTTGCTACCATGCTCAACCTCCTTTTTATAGATCAGTGATTTTCAACAGTGTGCCCTAAGAGGATCTTAGGTGTTCTTTGAAAAATTCTTAAAGCTCATTAATTAAATTATTTTTGAAGGAAGTTCAAAGCACAGTAAGTATATTCTTTTTATTACTCTCTCTATTTTTGGTCAACATAATTTAAGTGTACCACAGAAATTTAACTGTAGGTTGAAGTGAGCTGTGAGATAAAAAGGTTGAAACACACTGTTATAGACACTCAAGTGAGAACACTGGGAAATCATATAAAGCTTCAAATCCTTTAAATGACTCCTTATTGTCTACAGACTGATTCTAAATTCCATACTCTCCAAGGACCATCTCCAATCCACTTCTGTAGCTTTAATTCCTGCTCTCATCATCTGCAACTGATGTGTTTATACTAAGTATTTTGAAGTTAAGCACATTTACCATTTTGCTTCCTGGTGTGTTCATTTTATCTGTGTGTCATCTCCTGTTTTTCTGAATTCTTAGGTTTAGCCAGGAGCTCCCCTTGTGTTACTGTGCATACAGCTCTTTCCTTAGTTCTTATCATACTGAATTCACATATTTACATGACTACTTTCCCCTCTTGGACAAGAAATGCCTTGAGGGTGGAGCCTGTGAAGTGCTCCACTGCTTGGCATGTAGGAGGTGCTCAACTAGGCTGAATTTCTGCTGGAATGACTGACAGCAGGTGTAAGTGCACCGGCATTTGAGGCATGCTTAGCTCTTATGAAGCCATGAAACTTAGAGATCAGGGGAGACAGAGGTGAACAGATAGTGCATTGTATGAATCAGTTGCTCTTAGTTGCCTCAATGGACATCTTTGCTAGATCCATTAATGGTGTAGCCTGGAGTGTATCTAGCTTCTCGAGTCTGACACTGAGGAGACCAGTCAAAACAGTTTATAACTGATTTTGGAATTCTCTCTGACATTTGTAAGCCCCAACAGGGTTCAGGTTTCTTAAGGTATTTTGCCTTGTGTTTCTATAGAGTCTTGCTATGACTTTTAAATAAATAAACTCAATGGGAATGATGCAATGATGATGGGGTATATGCATGGAGGACATTGGAAATCAGAAAATCAGATAAAAATAAATTTATGTGTGCTGTTACAGATTATGAATCTATAGTACATGTACGTACTATGTAACCATAGCTTCGTAGCTCTGCCTTCCATTCTCTGAACTATTCACTGGAAAAAATACATATAAATAAAGGAACGGTGCCAGGTATGCATGGGGTTAGGACAGACACCGCAGGCATCTTAATAATGGCTGCTGACTAAAAGTCAGGCCTCAACTTAATCTTTTCCTTTTTCTTTAAAGCAGATCACACTTACAGGTAATTAAAGATGATCTTGCAGGTTTTTCTTTGATGTTTTCCTAGTTTATAGAAGACTATTCTGCTAAACAAAGAAAGCTGGAAACCATAATACTGTATGCTTGCTTTTCCTCCTTCCCTCCCTCCCTCCCTCTCTCCCTCCCTTCCTTCCCCCCGTCTCTCCCTCCCTCCCTCCCTTCCTCCCTTATTTTCTCTTTCCTAAAATACAACTAGGGCTAAGATTCTGGAAACTTTAGAGCTAAATCCTAATGTATTTAGCTAATATTCCTCTGGAATAAAAGTTATTCCCAGTAAGTGTCGGAGACGTGAGAACCATATTTTATAGGCCACTATTCATGGGATAAAGATCAAATCATGAAATGACACTGAACACAAAGCAAAGGCGAAAATGTCGAGCAAAACCCGACTCCATATCTTATTTCTGAAACCTTTTTAAATTTAGGCTTTAAGAAAATCTGTGCAAAAGTGCTATATTCATTGGATTCAAGAGATGCATTTTGGATAGACATATGCACTAAAGGGCCACAGATGTGTCTGATGAAGCCAGATGTACAAAAGCTGTCAGGTGCACACGTCTCCTTAGCCAAGGACTTGAGAGTAAGAAGTGGAAGGTGAAAGTGAATGTGCACATGAACGTGGACCGTGGCTAAGGTGCCATCAACACTGAAATATAGCTGGTCTTTGGATATCAATCCATACACTGCACATGTAGTGAATAAAACTACAAAACCACTTAACAAAACTAACTGGTTCTTGAGCCTAACAATACTGGACTGCTGCCAAATTAGTCACACTAAACCACTGCCTTTGTCTGATTTTATGGTAAAATCTTACTGTCCTTTTCTATGCTTCTGCATAAATCACAGTTGCAAATTTCTATTTATTTTGTCAAGCAACTTAAATTTTATTTTAAGAAATAACATTTTATAGCTACTTACGAAATTACAAACTTCATTTTCTAGCATAATACCTATTCATTCTCATATTGAAACAGAAAATGTTCATAAAAAAAAAAAACGATGAAAACCACCAGAAGCAGGGTTTCACCCTTGTCCGTGTCCTTGTTCTCTCTTTGCTGAAGTGAAGAACTGATAAATTTTTTATATATCATAAGTAATGCAAGGAGGAAGAGGAGAAGTTAAGATATACGTACAGCCCCATGAATGAGTCATGGCCAATGTCTCTTGCCACGTCCAACCCCCACTTCTAGCCCTGGGAATCAGAGGGAAGGATCAGCATGAAAAACTGACTATTTAGAAGTATAGAAAACCAGGAATAATAGCACTTAACAAAATAATAATGCAACAATTTACTAAGTAATGAATACCGAATTCACTGCTTGTCACTCCTCTCACGTGCTTCCTCCGTGATGATTACCCCTACAGCAGACCCAGGAGAAGCTGGAGGGAGTTGGGTTCTGATTTAAGAAAGTCTGACCAAAATATAATTCTTTTTCTTATGTAGGGTGACTTAAAAGGGTGTATAAATAAAGATAGGCTTTATTTGAATTGAACATGAAAATTCATGGACATATGTGTTGTTACACTGGTAGCACTTGCCTATAAGAATATGAAGTTTGCATGGTCATTCTGTTTGTTTTATTTCCTTGAAATAAAAGCTCCTGAACAAAATAGTTTGGCTTTCAGAGTGGTGGGGGAGGGAGGAAGGGAGGACAGGGGGTTATGGACTATAGATCAGTGATTTTTCAACTGTGGCTTCCTATTGATCAAAACTGAGGAACTATTTAAAAGGCCAATGTGCCAAAGCTTAACTCTAAGTCAATAGTTCTGGGGTGGGGGTTTCAAAGCCCCCCAGGTGGCTGGGGACAGTGGCTCACGCCTGTAATCCCAGCACTCTGGGAAGCCAAGGCGGATAGATTGCTTGAGCTCAGGAATTTGAGATCAGCCTGAGCAAGAGAGAGACCCCCCATCTCTACTAAAAATAGAAAAACTCCCTGGGCTTTGTGGCAGGAGCCTGTATTTCCAATTATTTGGGAGGTCAAGGCAAACGGATCTCTTGGGTCAGGAGTTTTAGGTTGCCGTGAGCTGTGCTGTCAGGGTACTCTAGACAAGGGAACAGAGTGAGACTGTTTCAAAAAACAAAGCAAAACAAAACAAAACTTCTAGAAAAATAAAACTTCAGGAATCAAACTGAGCCAATATACCGCATCAGTGACATTCTCTGGCTTTCCTCTGACGATGTGCATTGGAAACATTTGTTAATTCTGCATACTACATGTAAATGTTACCTTGACAGACCTATGAATCTTTGACAACTCTTCGTAGAATTTACCTAATTTAATGAACTTTTTGGTTAGAATTACTGGACCGGAAATTATTTCAAGCATATTCAAAATAAATTGTTTTGAATTCAAGTCATTGTGAGCTTATATCTTAGCTTACATCACTATTCAGGACAAAGTGAAATGGTCATGATTCTGAACAAGTTTTAAGGCTCTGTGTTCTTATACATGTCAATTACCTTAGGTGGATATCTATTTTTCCTACTTAATGCAAAACAAGAGGGTAAGATCATTTTAAAATATCTCTACATTTCTTCTAGCTCTAAAATAATACACACCTATAGAACTGTGGTCTTTTTAAAAAATGTATTTCTCATTTTAGAACATTTCTTAGCTTTACAGAAAACATGGGACAATAGTATAAAGAGTTAATGCATTGTTAACATCTCACATTCAGTGGGTGGCACCTAAGGCTCAGTTGGTAGGGCACCGATAACTCAGTCGGTAGGGCACCCATAGCTCAATGGGTAGGGCACCCATAGCTCAGTGGGTAGGGCGCCGGCCACATACACTGAAGCTAGTCAGTTTGAAGCCGGCTTGGGCCTGCTAAAGCAACAATGACAATCACAACAAAAAAATAGCTGGGTGTTATGGTGGATGCCTGTAGTCCCAGCTACTTGGGAGGCTGAGGAAAGAGAATTGCTTAAGCCCAAGAGTTTGAGGTTGCTGTGAGCTGCCATGCCACAGCACTCTATCAAGGGTGACATAAGACTCTGTGTCAAAAAAAAAAAAAAAAAAAAAAAAAAAAATAAAATAGTACGGCACATTTAAAAAAATAAAAAAACAATAATTCTTACAAATTAATTAATAATGTAAGAAATTAAGTCAGTTTAAGTCAGTTTGTGCCGTATT
>CAUYPK010082330.1:0-13623 GCA_963574355.1 Loris lydekkerianus
CTTTCATGTTTACATGGATGGAGCTGGAACATATTCTCCTTAGCAAAGTATCCCAGGAGTGGAAGAAAAAGTATCCAATGTACTCAGCCCTACTATGAAGCTAAACTATAGCTTTCACATGAAGGCTATAACCCAACTATACCACAAGACTAAGGGGAAAGGGCCAAGGAAGGGGAAGGGAGGGGGGAGGTTTGTGTGGAGGGAGGGTGATGGGTGGGGCCACATCTATGGTGCATATTTTTATCTATAATAAAAAAATAAATAAATAAATAAAAATACAAAAAGCGTAATTACCAAAAAACAAAAAAAAATAAAAAATAAAAATACATTCCTTTCTGAGACCCGTAGTTTCACGCTCTCTCAAACACTAAGAGAACAACAACAATAATAACACCTCACACTTGTGCAGCTGCCCAGTGTCTAAACTACCTGGGTGGCGAGAACATGGGCTTGCATCACACTGACCTGCTTTGAATCCGTCCATAAAGGCTGAACTTGGCAAATATTAGATTTCCTTTCGCATATACTGACTCGTTTGTTCCAAGTACCACCCAGGCTGAGTATTGAATGTACATGACAACCAAAATCTGCAAAGACTCCTGTACAAGGTCACAACTTCTCCAGGGCTCACCTGTCCCTTTCTGTAAGGCAGAGCTGACTCACAGCTGAGGATGGAGGCAGCGCACACCTGACTCCAGCATTGGGGGACCTCACCTACTCCACACCACAGACCAGACAGAAAGATGGACAAGAGCCTCCTTTCTCGTGTTCTACTTTGAACCAAGCTTTGTCGCCTCTGATTCTTCTTGGAAGACAAGATGAGGCCAGAATTCACTGGAAATTGGCTCCCTCTGTGAACTTGCAAAGAAGCACATCCCCCTACAAGAGCAGAAAAAAGAAATCCCCTTCACTGGCCTGTGTGTTGGGGGGCAGGCCTTGATGGTTTTGCTAGATTCCAGCCTCAGCTCAAACCATTTCCATGTGATTTGATAACAAGCTTTGGAGCATGACATGACCAGTCTTTCCAATAACTCTCCTCGCTCCTGACTATCCTACACTCCTGGTTTGTAAGAACAAAGGAGGAGACTTTACCATGAGTAAATGGCTCCCAAATCCAGCCTAGAGAGAGCTTGCAAGTCTGGACTAAGACTATGTCTTATGACTTTTTCAAAAGGGTCTTATGTTTTGGACAAGAGTTTTCAAAAATCTTAACCATTAATTATCTTAAGTGAAATCTCACAAAAGGTCCTAAAAAAGAAAAGCTGTTTCTCTATGGCCTTTTTTTTTTTTTGAGACAAAGCCTCAAGTTGTCACCCTGGGTAGAGTGCTGTGACATCACAGCTCACAGTAACCTCCAACTCCTGGGCTCAAGTGATTCTCCTGCCTCTGCTTCCCAAATAGCTGGGACTACAGGCGCCCACCACAACACCCAGCTATTTTTTGGTTGCAGCCGTCATTGTTGTTTGGCGGGCCCTGGCTGGATTTGAACCCGCCAGCTCAGGTGTATGTGGCTGGCGCCTTAGCCGCTTGAGCCACAGGCACTGAGCCTTCTCTATGGCCTTTTAAGCCTTTTTATTTTTCAGCTCTCAAAAAAAAAAAAAAAATTTTTTTTATTAAAACCAGTTAAATTACAAGAGGGCCCCAAGAGACTCCTCCAGACTTGAGCCTTGATTCCTCACCTGTTGAGGCCTTGACAGAAGTTAAGGAAGCCCCAGGGCTTCTCAGGCACAGTTTAAAACCCTTTCTCTGGGTGCATGATCACTCAAAGTGGATTGAGAGCTGAGGGCAAGAACCAGTCAGATTCCTGCACTAGCCCGAGTAAGAAATAAGAGGACTTGAACTAGCCTAGGAGACATTCCAGGGATAATGTCACTAACACTGGACAATTGATGGGACGAGAGGTCACAAGAGAAGACAAAGGGTCCTCTAATTTGTTAAGCTTTTGTAACTGAGAAAGTGAAGGTGCCACCAGTGGAAATGCCTCTCAGAGAAGGAAATAATAAATTTGGTTTGGAGCATGCCATATATTTTGCGTGGAATAGCTTAGCTTCTCTCATTGAAACCTCCTAGGAGCACTTATCTATCCTGGAGAGAGGAGAAAACTGGGACCAAGCAAAGACACCCCCCCCCTTGTGTTCCTTAACAATGCAAAGGAATCTCATTGCAGCTGGAGGGTGGAGACTATGCTGCTTACTCTAAAGCCATCTTCATAGTCAAGATCGAAACATGGAGTCCAGACACATCCTTTCTTCACAGACATCTGCGTTACCCCACGTTCACTCTGCCTGGAGTGATGCCTTACAGGCAAACACTCCAAGACACAGGGCAGGAAAATATACTCCAATTGCAAGGGAATAGGACCCCAGGCCATGAGGCCTACTTACCCCAAAGTCATAGACAAATGGTCAAGATCATTCTTCCAAATAAAAAATATTTTCTCTCTCCAGGCTCAGCCCTTCTGAGCACATGGGCTGGCAGTGCTGCTCTCAGCCTGAGCACTGTCACATCAGATAGTTGACAAATGTTTGCTGAGTGCCTACCATGTTGGGGTTAGCCTGGAGGGGGGAAACTATCAGTTCCCCTTAGGATTCAACCAGCTTAAGCACACAGAGGGGGTCACCCAGACCACTGTTGATTCTCCAGGGTGAGTTCATTTATTTATCTCAGAGTGATCCGCAGAGAGTGGCTTCCTGCAGTTACAACCAGAGACTCTCTGCTCCGTGACCCTGGCTGGATGCACTTGGCTGTCAAAGTTAGAAAGCTGTCGTACAAAGATCTTCCGGTGCCAATCTTCTTTCTCTCTCTGTTTGCCACTGCATCACCAGAGAAGGCAGATGGTGCACCGCAAACACATCCATAAACCAGGCAAATGTGAACTGTGTTGATAATGGAAATCCAACACTGGGCACACTGTCACATGGGACTGACGGGGCAAGGGACAGGAAGCAAACTTCAGCTCAACTCAAGAACGTCCTCGATAGTGAAGAGTGCAATGCAGGGAGTCCGCCTGCCTGGGTTTGAGTCCCTCCTCCACCCTTTACCAGCTGTAAAACCTCTCTGTGACTTAGTTGCTCCATCTTTCAAAACAGAATAATGACAAACACTTCTTACGCTACTGATAACCCTAAGGAGAGATAAGCCACGTTCAGATTTTAGCACAGTGGCTGCCACATACCTAATAAATGATGATGGGTGTTAAAGTCCCATCCCAGGACAGGGTGAAGAGGGTCCCTATCACATGGTTTTCCACCCAGAACCTGAACACACCTCGGTCAATAACAACGCAAAGGAATCTCATTGCAGCTGGAGGGTGGAGACTATGCTGCTTACTCTAAAGCCATCTTCATGGTCAAGATCGAAACATGGAGTCCAGACACATCCTTTCTTCACAGACATCTGCGTTACCCCATGTTCACTCTGCCAACATTCATCAGACACTTACTCCATGCAAAGATTGTGCACCAAATATGGGCAGTGTGGGAATTTTAACCCCAAAGACAGGGCAAGCTGTGTACCACCAGCCAAGGCACTGTGGCCACAGCTCTGAAGATGGGGGGAGGGGTGACAGAACACTACATGCACTAATCTAAAGAGCACTTATTTTTCTATTTCTGCCTTTGGGATCATCTAAGGGAGTGGCAGGTCTTTAAATTGCTCCAAGCTGCTTGACCATGCACACTCGGACACTAGACCCGCTACCCAAAATGCCCTGCTGTTTATCAAAACATGGTCTTAAAAAAATCCTTTCTTTCCATTGCCACTCTATTTCCTAATCGAGAACGAGATAATCCCAGGAGAAAATCAGCTCTCATTTCTCTCCCTATCTCTTTCTGTCGGTCTCTCTCTCCCCAGCCCTCTCTCTGCCCCCTTCCCTTCCTCCTTTCTTGCTCTCTCTCCAGCCCCCAGCTTTTATCATCTGAAGCTGTATGCATGCCATTCTTCAGGGGATTAAAGTCAAATTTAGTCTTCTGCGATTGTTATTACCAACCCCTTGGCTTAGGAGATGCATTTGCCTGCATTTGTAATGCATCAGTAACTTCCACTCTCCTCCACTCATAAACAACGCAGTATATTAAATAGCCTGTGTCTCGCCTTGTATTGAAACAGACGATAAATTAGGACTTCCAGTTCTTGGTTTTTACTGATTCCTAAACCTGCCAGTTACATGCCTGTCCGCCCCACTGAACATTCTCTCTGAAGCTGAGAATGCACAAAGCCCTTGTTCTCCATTCCTCCTGTCTCCGTCCCTGCTGCCGGCTGTCAGTTTCACACCACCAAGCAGATTGTAATTGGCAGGATGAGACGCAGAAATTGGGAATGGTTCGAAAATGTGGTTCTCACCACACATACACGCGTGCACGCACACACACAATCCAAAATATCTCTCTCTCCCTCTTTCTCTCCCTCACACACACATACACCGTCTTTCTGGCTTCTGACATTCTGCAGATTTACAGATTGGGAAGCTTCTAATCAGAATCTAAAGGGCTAGCTTCATCTTCTGGCCCATGGACTAGAAGTAGAGAAAGGTAACACGATGCAATCAACACCCAGCCCCAACCAAATCCAGCACGTGGTCCTGGGTGGGGGTTGCTCGGGGCACAGGCCCACCCTGCTGGGAGACAGCCCACAAGCTTTGTCAGGCGGCTTCCCCTGGATCCAAGATCTACAGACTTCCCAGGAGTCACGATCACCCTGTCTAGCCTTGAGTGAGGTCCTGGAGCAAGGAGCAAAACTCCAGAAACAGGAATCAAGGTCATAGGCTCCTGGGTGGTTTTTATGGGCCTTTTCCTTCAGCGAAATAAAAACGCAATGTCAATCTTACTGCCCAGTGAATTCCAACGCCTACCAATCTTTTGTAAATGCAAACGTAGATTAATTAGATAACCTAGAGTGGGGTTTCTCCGCCTCTCACTACTGATAGTTCTTTGTTGGGGAGGGGCTCCAGGGCCTGGTAGGACACATAGCGCCGCCCTGGGCTCTGCCTGTGAAACGCCAGTGACACCTCCCCCCAAGCATGACAATCAAAAAACTTCTCCAGACATAGCCAAACATCCCCTGCAGGGCAAAATCCCCCTGGACGGAGGACAGCAATAACAGTTATACTTAGTCCGCCCCCAGTTGCAGGATTTCAGACCTAAAAAGGACCAGAGAGTTGCTCTAGCCCCGTGGTTCTGACAGTATGTTCCCCCACGGGGCAGCATCACCTAGGAACTGGTCCATAAAGAAAATTATCAAGCCTCAACCCAGATATACTGCACCAGAAACTCTGGGGATGGGGCCCCGTGATCAGTGTTTGAATAGACATGAGCTAAAGTTCAAGAACACTCTTCTAACTCTTCACTTTTTACAAATACAGAAAAATCAAGACCTACAGACATAGAGACTGCCCCAAAGTCACACAACTACTTTGAGACCCAGATCTTCTACCCACAGACCAAGACACTTACCAGCAAACCGCTCTCATGCACACCACCATGGGCAGCTTCCCTCCACCCCTCCACCCCACCACCCCACCACCCCACCACCCTGTCTTCACACTCCTGCCACTTTCCTGAACTCCACTATTCTGGTTTCCTCATGCTTTCCCCCTTTTTGAGATATTCTCCACTCATTAGGCTGAGGTTGAGTTCAGCAAGCTCTCTGTTTATGCTTCCTCCCTGCCAGCATTGGGGGTACGTCAGTGGGTCTGTCTGCATGTTTTGTGGGTGATCTCTGTGTCCCCCGTGTGTCTCTTTGACTGTGGCTATCTCTGTGCCTCCAAGCATGTGCATGGATCTGTTAGCTAGGGTTGCCACAACAAAATGCCACAGACTGAGTGGCTTAAAGGACAGAAATGTATTGACTCACCCTTCTGGAGGGTAGAAGTCTGAGATCAAAGCGTTGGCAGGTTCCCTTTCTTCCAAGGCCCCCTTCTTGGTGTGGCGGTCCCTCTGAGCAGGTGCGCTCCTGGTGTCTCTTCCTTGTGGCCGCGTGAAGACACCAGCTGTTTTAGATTAGGACCCACCATGACGGACTCACTTTACCTTGATCACCTCTTTAAAGTCCTTATCTAGGCTGGGTGCAATGGCTCACACCCATCATCCTAGACCTCTGGGAGGCCCATGCAAGTGGATTGCCTGAGGTCACTGGTTCAAGACCAGCCTGAGCCAGAGGGAGATCCCATTTCTAAAAATAGCTGGGTGTTGTGGTGGGCACCTGTAGTCTCAGCTACTTGGGAGGCTGAGGCAAGAGGATTGCTTAAGCCCAGGAGTTTGAGGTTGCCATGAGCTATGACATCATGGCACTCTACCCAGAATGCCAGCATGAGACTCTGTATCAAAAAATAATAATAAGGCTCAGCACCTGTAGCTCAAATGGCTAAGGCACCAGCTATATACACCAGAGCTGGTGGGTTCAAATCCAGCCTGGGCCTGCCAAACAACATTGACAACTACAACCAAAAAATAGCCGGACGTTATGGTGGGCACCTATAGTCCCAGCTACTTGGGAGGCTGAGGCAAGAAAATTGCTATAGCCCAGGAGTTGGAGGTTGCTGTGAGCTGTGATGCTACGGCACTCCACCCAGGTGACAGCTTGAGGCTCTGTCTCAAAAAAAAAATAATAATAATAAGATAAAGTCCTTATCTTAAATACAGTCACATTCTAAGTCATAGAGATACACTCAGTAGGGGTTGAGGATTCAACACATGACTTTTATGAGGGACACAGTTTAGCCCATAACTGTGCATATGAAAGGGACACAAAAGTCATTACCATCGAGAGGCCAAGCTCCGCATCTCAGAACACAGGATCAGTAACCTGTGACGGCCACTGGCAGTTTATCCCTTACTTTGAGGGCCAGTGACAGGCACAGATCTTGTAAAGCAGATTTCAGACAAGCAGAAATTGACATGTGTCTTCTTTCAGATAGAATGACTATGAAAATTAATTTCTTGGGGCTTTCAGGAAAACACACATGTTAATCCAAGGTCATCAGATTGACTATTTTTGACTACAATTCAGCCTTCGTGATTTTTTTCCCCCTTACAATAGTTAGAATTAAAAACAGTAATTTTCACTTCAAGTGGGCAGAGCCTCTGACCCCTAGTATTGTATGAACATTACACAAGTGGTAAAATAAATAGATTTTCTAGTTCAGAAGCAGCTCTGAACTCCTGTTTGATTTAAATCCTGATTTGAACGAAGTATGGATGTACTGGGGTGTTTAGGAGGTAGGATGACCCAGGCTACAAAGTCTCCATGGGGCTTGGGAAAGAACCCCAGAGTCCCAACTTTGACCCACACAGTTATGTTCAGAGAGATTTTATCTATTTCAAATGGCAAATAGGGTCCTCTTTGGCAGATACCTTAGAGGGGAGGAGCCACTTCTTAGCCCTGGGCTTTGGTAGTGACTTTGAAACCTAATACACAGAGGGAAGAGGAGGTCATCAGGCCATCCTTCCTACCCAGCACTTGAGATTTTTTTTTTTTAATAGACAGAGTCTCACTTTGTTGCCCTCAGTAGAGTGCTATGGTGTCACAGCTCACAGTAACCTCCAGCTCTTGGGCTTAGGCGATTCTCTTGCCTCAGCCTCCTGAGTAGCTGGGACTACAGGCGCCCACCACAACGCCCAGCTATTTTTTTGTTGCAGTTTGGCCGGGGCCAGGTTTGAACTTGCCATCCTCGGTATATGGGGCTGGCACCCTACTCACTGAGCCACAGGCACCGCCCAGCATTTGAGATTTCTATGAGTGCCTAGAAAGAGTAGGTGTCATTCCCAGGTGGAGGATTATTCAATAGATCTGTGCGGAGAGGCCAATGCAGCTCCAGGTAAAATAGGCCAAGCCTAGAAAACTAAATAGTACATTGCACCATATGATACGGCCTCTTTTATAGTCAAAACAGGTAGAATATTGGCAAATGGACATCGTTCAATTCCTAACATGCATGAGTCTCTCCACAGCCATCTCATGAACATTCCCCACATCTCCAGGCTTTGCTGGAGACAGGAGAGAAAGCTGGAGACATAAAGCTTCAAAGAGCTCACAACCAATTCAAGACTCAGAAAATTAGACAGCTGTTCTTACCTTTGCCTCCTGACAAGAATGTAGATCTGTACTACTGCCTGTAGTACAGTGGTTATGGCGCCAGCCACATACACTGAGGGTGGCGGGTTCAAACCTGGCCCCGGCCAGCTAAACAACTGCAATCAAAAAATAGCCAGGCATTGTGGCAGGCGCCTGTAGTTCCAGCTACTTGGGAGGCTGAGGCAAAAGAATTGCTTAAGCCCAAGAGTTGGAGGTTGCTGTGAGCTGTGACGCCACAGCACTCTACAGAGGGCAACATAGTGAGACTCAGTCTCAAAAAAAAAAAAAATGTAGATCTACATTTCTCCTATAGCTGCTTGTCTTTATGGAGAAATTTCCCTAACACCATAAATTATTTCTTGATTTAAAAAAAAAAGAAAAGAAAAGAAAACCATGGTTTCTGTTGATAATTAGCACTTTTAAAGTGTATTTATTTGTTGTCTTATCACTTCTATTTCTGGAAGGTGAAAAGCCTTTGTAAGAAAAACACCTTCCTGAGGGCACCCAGGAAAACATTGCCAGATCTCACCTCTTGAGAAAGGAACTGGTCCCTTGTGGGACTCTGCACAAGGTTTGGGTGAATCTGCAGCAGGACAGCTCCAAGCATGTTTGTGACCTGCTAGTTGTCCACAAGCTGTTTGATACCAGCTCAGAAATTGAAAATAATCATTTAAAAACACTTATAAAAATATGACATAGTTTTATTTCTGTTGACTCTAACCACAAAAAATAAAATGGAGATTTAAATTCTGTGTGTCTGGGGATTATTTCATTTTTGTAATTACTTGATATTAATATATTTTACAAAATTATCAGTCCACAGGGGTTTGGAAATATTTTTTAAAAGCTCTTCACCGTGGATATTTGAAAAGCACTGAAATACAAGACGGTAGATACCAGCTTAATATAAATAACAATAACAAATATTGTGATCATGTTCATTATGTACCAGGAAAAGATTACATACAGCTTCAGCTCATTCACTTCTCACAACAACCCTACAGGGTAAGAACTATTGTGACTCTGATTTCTCAGATGAGGAAACTGAGGCACAGAGAAGTTACTTTCTCTAGTGGGCAGCTGCTCAGTCCTAGGGCTGAGACAGGGGTCCAGGCAATGTGGTGCTGGAGTCCACGCTAGTAACCTCTACCGTGAAATATGAAACATCTTGATTGATATATAAATGGTAAAATAGACTTTAAAAATCAATAAGTGGGCTCGGCGCCACATGCACCGAGGCTGGTGGGTTCGAACCCTACCCTGGCCTGCTAAAACAACAGTGAGAACTGCAACAAAAAAATAGGTGGGCGTTGTCACAGACACCTGTAGTTCTAGCTACTTGGGAGGCTGAGGTAAGAGAATTGCAGGAGTTTGAGGTTGCTGTGAGCTGTGACGCCACAGCACTCTGCCGAGGGCAACATAGTGAGACTCTGTCTCCAAAAAAAAAAAAAAAAAATTAGAAAATCAAGGAATGATTAACACCAAAGCTTCAAAAGGAAGACGTCTGTGGGAGAAAGGAAGATAGAGAATGTAACGTGGGAGGGAAACATGCCAGGGTTCAAGGTCTGATCCTGCTGTCTGCCTTAGCCAGGTGAGGAATATATATACGGGTATTCTTTCTGCTGTTATCCTCCAACTGCACACACACACATTTTACATACTCTTTTATGTGTCTGATACATCTCACTGTTTAAATTTGTTTTTTTTGAAGGAGCAACTGAAGCTGTCAAACAATGGCGTCCCTGGTGTCCGGAGAGGATGGGCGCCCCCTAATGGAATGAACAAGTACGGCCATTCTCCATCAGGAACCCGGCAGGTGGGAGATGGAAGGGCCTCAGATTTCCTTCTATTAAGAGGCTAAGATTCTTCCTGAAGTCACATTCTAAAATTCACAGGAAGGAAAAGCCCCACATTACCTGAGATGTTGAACCAATGCCTTTATAAAATGATGTAGAATTAACATTTAAAGCTGACAGAAATGCCCCACTTGAGAAAAATACAAGAGCACAATTTACAGTGATGGAGCACTCTGAGGAACTGCTGGATACACTTCAAGAGCTTTCAACATATGTGATTTATATAACACGTTAATACTGATGTGCGTAATACGGAGCCCACTCCAGGAAACAGGTGAAGCTACTTGCCTCCGAGGAGATGGCGGTGAGATGTGTGTTGGCACTAAACAAGAACTCTTCTTGATGCGCCGAGGGCTGATGTTGCTAAGGAAAGTCTGGGCTTGGGAGGTTTGAACCTCTTTGCGGTGTCTCAGCAACAACCACGTGAGATGAATACCTGGATCCCTAATCATCTGGAAAGCTGGGAGGATGTGCAAGGCCATTCAACCAGCGTGTTCCTAAGAGGCTGCAGATTCCTGGGTCCCACGCCAAACCAGTAGAATCAGAACCTCTTGAGACTCAACCCCCCCAAATCTGCATTTATACAAATCATACCCCTACCCCGTGATTCTGACTAAGGCATTCTAGGGCCACATTAAGATAATCAGGGAAATTAAAAGCCAAGATTTTGTAATCACACAAATGGGTTGAACCCCACACCTGCACTTACTAGTTGTATTACCTTGAACAAGTTATTTAACTTCATTAGTCCCATCTCTAAAACTGGACAATGATGGGCACTGGCCCCATATACCAAGGGTGGCGGGTTCAAACTCCGCCCTGGCCAAACTGCAACAAAAATAGCCGGGCATTGTGGCGGGCACCTGTAGTCCCAGCTACTCGAGAGGCTGAGGCAGGAGAATCGCCTAAGCCCTGGAGTTGGAGGTTGCTGTGAACTGTGATGCCACAGCACTCTACCGAGGGCAACAAAGTGAGACTCTGTAACAAAAAACAAAACAAACAAACAAACAAAAAACTGGACAATGATACTACTTACTTCGCAGAGTTACTGGGAAGATTTAATCAGTGAATGGATATAAACTACTTTGCTGTAATAAGTACTCCAAACATTTAGCTATGTTTAATTAGTATCGTTTATGAGCACCCATCATATGCAAGGCAATATGGGGAAATATGCAACAATGAACAAACAGGTCCCTTACCTTCAAGGAAATTATACCTAGTGGGGTTGCTTTTAAAACTTTCCTATAAATCTACAAGGGAAAATAATCTCAACTTTGTTTAGGGTTATCAAGATATTAGCAGCCTGAGTTAAAACTACTTTAAAACCTTTTTTTTTTTTTGAGACAGAGTCTCAAGCTGATGCCTTGGGTAGAGTGCCGTGGCGGCACAGCTCACAGCAACCTCTAACTCTTGGGCTCAAGCGATCCTCTTGCCTCAGCCTCCTGAGTAGCTGGACTACAGGTGCCCACCACAACGCCTGGCTATTTTTAGAAACGGGGGACTCACTCTGTCTCAGGCTGATCTCCAATTCCTAAGTGCAAACAATCCACCCACCTTAACCTCCCAGAGCACTAGGATTGCAGGTGTAAGCCACCACACCCTGCCTAAAAGTCCTTGATCTTATGGGGAAGACACCTTTACAGGTTAGAGACGGGACATCTACTGAGAACATTGAGACAGAAAATTCCTTTGAACCAGCCCGGAAAGTGACTCCAATTGACCCAGAGCTTACCAGCCTATACTCTGTTCCTCCCCCAGAGCCCTTTGTACCAGTGGGTTTGATGTTGGCAAGTACCACAGCCTTAGGGAATACGCAACAGAGCTACTGGCCACTGTTTATCAAATTCCCCTTTATGGGACAATGGCTCCCAGGACCCTGTTGATAGGTATCTGCCCAGTGAAGAGGAACAAGGAACTCACATCTGTGTCCTTTGACACAGAAGGACCAGGCCCTTGAGTGGCCGATCCCTGCTGAAAGGATAATGGGTCCCCAGTCAAAGCACATCTGATTCTTCAAGTTTCTGTGTGGTAAGATTTTGTTAAGCACTATCATCAATTCTCTGTGCCAGTTCCCTGGAATATCAGTAACAGCTTTATTTCAAAATGATAATGAATCCAGAAATCCTATCTGGGGCTTCTAAGACCACACAATGTGTCAGAGCCATTACTCTGTTAAAACTGGCCCAGAGCCACTCAAAAATAACTCCCTGCCCCGGTCTGAACTCTTCCCACACCAGTGTCCACGGTGGAGCTGAGCAGAAAACACCTCCCAGATTGATGAAAAGCCACTGAAGAAGCTGATTCTCCCTCTGTCTGATTCTAAACTGGTTTGGGGTGACAAGAAAAGGTTTTATTCACAAGACCTCTCAGTAAAATTACAGTCTGCATAGGCTCATAGCTGTAAATGAGAGTTAGTGAACAAATTGAAGTAAGAACCTCATCACACTTGGTAATGGTGTCAAGAAGAAATTTAAATCAAAATTTTCCAAGGAGGAGCAATAGTTAGATAATCCATCAGCAGGGAAGTGGCACCTGACGATTAGGAAAGAGTTATGATTGCTAGTTATGCCTCTTAACTTGGTACCGTGAATTTCAATGCATCCTCTGGATAGATCTTTAAAATATTGATGCCAGACCCTACCCCCAGACCAATTAAATCAGAAGTCCTGGGGGTAGAGCCCAAGCAGGAATATTTTTTAAAAGATCCCCAAGTGGTTCCAATGGGCAGCTTGAGCTGAGAACCACAGCCTTGGTTAGCAGAGCTTAGTTACCTAAAGAGGTAAATGCTGCTTTTAAAGCAGTTTGACTTTTTTCCCTTGAGCACCAGAAGAATCATGTTGATTAATTAACATTTTTCAAACAACAGCAATGAATTAACTGCTGCTAATGTTCAGGCCATCGAATTAGACACGATTTTCATGCATCACACTCCTTTCCCCCAGATAGACCCTTGAATGAGGATTTCCGAGAACGAGGGCTGGGCAAACAACACTCAGAGATAGATTGACCTTGGCTGAGCAAGCATCACGTGGGGAGCAAAAAGACGGAATTACAAGCTCATTTCCACATTCACCCACATATTCATTAAGTGTGCCAGGCACTGCACTAGGGCCTGAAGATCCTGAGATTAAGGGAATATGACCAGCCCTGACGGAACTGACCATCTAATGGGGAGAAGGAAATGGAGACAGAACCTTCCAGACATATATGTGATCAAGACACAGCAGGTACTTGGGGAGCCCAAGGAGGAAGCATATGGTCCTCAAGATAATAGGATTCCCAGAAAAGGTGAGGCATGAGCCACGTCTAGAAGGGTGTGAGAGTATCTGCTAGGTCAATAGGGACAAACGTCCAGGCAGAGGTGGGGAAGAGCATGACCAGTTCTGGGGACAGCACATGTGACAGATGACACTGGAGAGGCAGGCAAGAGGCTGATTATAAAGACCCTTGTGTGCCATCAAAGGATTTTGACCACAATCTTGGAGGCGATGCGGGTTACTAATGAATTTCAAGTAGGGAAGTGACATGATCCGATTCACGTTTGGAATGATCACTCTAACAGGGGTGGCGAACAAGTTCGACTACGCGCTCGGAGATCGCTCCTCAGAGGTCCCTCCTCAGAAGCAGCATAACAAAATCCAAACTTGGCAAAGAGCCACAGTATACAAAATAATGATAAGAGGCAAAGAGCCGA
>CAUYPK010082332.1:0-18592 GCA_963574355.1 Loris lydekkerianus
CCAAGGAAGGGGAAGGGAGGGGGGAGGTTTTGGTGGAGGGAGGGTAATGGGTGGGGCCACATCTATGGTGCATCTTAGAATGGGTACAGGCGATTGCACTAATGTACACAGCTATGATTTAACAATAAAAAAAAAAAAAAGAAAGAAAGAAAGAAAAAAAATGTTTTGGTTCACGGGTTATGTCAACTATTGTCATTATGGGTCATGGGTTATGGTGATTACTGTTGTTTAAGTTGAGTGCTAATTATTGTTGTTTAAGGGTTAGTCGTTCTTCCTTTTAACTTTTATGTATAAAACTGTAATTTTGGAAAGGGAGGAACAGCACCGTCTTGGAGAGGCTCCTCTCACTGTTCTCCAGAATCACTGGCCTTCTGACAAATAAAGCCTGATGGCCTCATCCCTGTCTCTGCATATCGGCTGACAGTGACAAGCAGCCAGACTCTCTTTGTCCAGTGACACCACCACCAGAAACTTTGAGAGCTACAACCTACATATAAAACGGAGGAGGACAAGAAATGGCCTTTTTTTTTTCAGTTTCTGGCTGGGGCTGGGTTTGAACCCGCCATCTCCGGCATATGGGGCCGGCGCCCTTCTCCTTTGAGCCACAGGCACTGGCCAAGAAATGGACTTTTAAATGGTGATAACGTGAAAGGAGCCAAAACCTAGCTTTAAGTTCACGGTGCAGGGCCTGGGGTCCGTGGAGATGCTTGTAAATGTTTGATGAATGAATACAAGCTCACAACCACTCGTGCGTCAAGGCATAGCTCACATGTCACCTCCCTCTAGAAGCCGTCCTCGCTTGCCCTGGCTGCTGTGCCCTGGTGTTGTGAGTGTACATTACTGCACTTAGCGCAGGGTGCCCGGGACCCAGTGGTCGACACAGTGGACCAAGCCCAGGGAGGATGCTGTTCCTGCTCTGCCCTAACCCAGGTGACCTTGGACCAGTTTCTTAGTTTTCCCAAGTTTCCTCACTGAGAAGGCGGAGCCATCATTCCCACCCGTTAGAATTACTGGGAGCATTGTACCAAAGGATGAGGACAGTGGGCACTGTGCACCCAGCAAACAGGCACAGCCACAACGACAGCGTCTCCATTCCATTGGCAGTAGGCTGAATCCCACTGCAGGGAATGCAGCTCCGCACCTCCACCTCTGGCTGCCCCACCTTCACCCGGGACACAACTCCTAGCCCATGGAGGAGGGTCAGCGAATGAATGAGTACGCTCACAAGGGAATGAATGAAAGCTAAATCAGCCTAGTCCTGGGGGCCTCCCAGGGCAGGAGTGGCTGCACACAGAGCAGCTCAGGGAAGTCACCCACGGCACCAACCTCAGGCACGGTAATTCCAAGTAAGCCCAAAACAAACACCTTATCTTGGCAGCCTCCCCAGTCTGTAACCTTGGGACCTTGGGGTACTAAAATCTCCCAAGCTGCCTTTAAGGCAAAGGCTTCTGCCAGAAAAGGACATCTTGGCTTCCGTTTTGGATTTCAGAGTGTTTGGTTTTCCTGATGTGCTCCTGACCTTTAGAGCGTCTGAAACATGATATTGCCAGCAGATTTGATCATCCCTGTGCTTTAGGAAAATACCAAAAGAATAATGAGCTACTTCTATAACTGCACCTTCTGTGTCGGTTCAGTGGTGCTGAGACCCGCGTTCTCTTTCTACTAACTACAAACCAATGGCTCTCTGGGGTGTGGGCGGGTGATTTCACCCTCCCCCTTTGGGGACATTTAACAATGATCAGAGATGTTCGAACGGACCTGGTGGGTAAAGAGCAGGGAGGCTGCTGAACATCCTGCAACGCACAGGACAGACCCCTCCACCCCTGCAAAGAATTCTCAGGCTTAAAATGGCAATAGTGCCAAGGCCTTGTAAGAAGAAAGACTGTCATCAAAGAAAATAATTTTCAGAAAAAAATAAAATCACAAGTCTCATAAAGATGTAAAAATGAACCCAGGATAAAGAGTTCATTTAACTCATGAGGTGGCCAGAAGGGGTGGCCCAGGCCTGTAATCCCAGCACTCTGGAGACCAAAGTGGGTAGATTTCTTGAGCTCAGGAGTTCAAGACCAACCTGAGCAAGAGCAAGGCCCCATCTCTACTAAAAAGAGAAGTGGGCATTGTGGCTGGTGCGTAGTACCCACTACTCAAGAGACTGAGGCCATAGGATACCTTGAGCCCGGGAGTTTGAGGTTGCTGTGAGCTAGGCTGAGGCCAGGGCTCTCCAGCCTCAGCAATAGAGTGAGAGGATGACTCGAAAGAAAAAAAAAAAAAAAAAAAAACTCAGGCAGGAAGCACATAAATACTATAACCAGTTCAAAAAAAATCCAAACAGCAAATTTATAGATCAGGTGTATGGAAATTAAGATGCAAATCAAGGTAAGCAGATTTTTTCTTACCTTGGGGGGGGGGAAGTAGATTGAATCTCCAGCAGACAGGACATAATTTGCATCCAGTTACATACACAGCACAGAATTGTAAAAAAAATAGTCCCCAGGGAATCAGAATCACACAGAAGGGTGGGCTATGAATGATGTCAAGTTGAAACAGTGACACTTGTCAGAATTAAATGTTTGCTCCATTAAGATGAGTTTAACATCATTTGGGGATTAAGGACTAACTCAAAGAAAAAATTTCAACATAAAAGTATTAAGTCTGTTCTTGCCCCATCCAATGAGCCCACAGCCCAAATCAGGGTCTGGATACGTGAGACTTTGCCATTGACAGCCCTACTGAGATTCACGTGCAAAAGAGCTAGTGCAGTTCAAAATGGGTGAGTTGGGGGCAGTTTATTTAAAGGCTGCAGGCTGGGAGTTCGATAATAATTTCTTTCCTGTCTTGCTTCTCTGTTCAATCATCTGGTTGTTCAGAGCAGATTTTCTCAACCTTTGATGTGCACACGGTCACCTGAGATCTTGTTAAAATGCAAGTTCTGATTCTGTAGGTCTGGGTGGAGCTAGAGTCATGGCATTTATCACAAGGCCACAAGAAAGGCCTGCCAATATTGCTAGTTTATGTATATACTTTGAGTTGCCAAGGTTAGGGAGAAGCAAATTTTTTATTATGAGGTAAAGACACAAATGTTACAAACAGGCTTGGTTACAGATCTCACCTGTCTCTCTCTCTGTTCTTTTTAAGACAGTCTCACTTTGTCGCCCTGGGTAGAGTGCTGTGACATCACAGCTCACAGCAACCTCAAAATCCTGGGCTTAAGAGATTCTCTTGCCTCAGCCTCCCAAGTAGCTGGGACTACAGGTGCCTGCCACAACACCCGGCTACTTTTTGTTGCAGTTGTCATTGTCGTTTAGCTGGCCCCGGTGGGGTTTGAACCCGCCAGCCTCAGTGTATGTGGCTGGTGCCATAACCACTGTGCTATGGGCGCTGAGCCATCTCACTTGTCTCTTGAGTTGAGAAATAAGCCTTGCCATTCTGCAAAGACCCGAAGCATCAGAATTTGCAAGACATGGACCTGCGTACTGGGACTTCTTTCTGCGCTGAATACTGCCATAGCCAGGGGAGAGGGAGAGCGGAATGACGGATAGAGGACAAGGCTTCAAGCTGTCAGAAAATATGGTTAACTGTAGAGTTTACTCAAGCTGTTAGATTAGCCTAAAGCTGCCTCCTCGCATATTTTAAGCATGGTCTATGGGTGTCAGTGTCCAGGGAGGGAACTACAGGAATTCAACCAGCTGCAGCATCAGCCTACATTGCAGTTTCTTGTTTTTGCAGCTTGTTTTTCAGAGCCCTGAGTGGCCTGTGGCCACCCGGCTAGCTAAACCAGTCCCTGATGGACCGTGGCAGCTTATAGTTGAACCCAAAGGAACTTTCCTCGTTATGGTAAGTCTCCACCCCTGGAGGAGCTATAGCCTCATTACCAGGACAGGGACCCAGTGCTATGTGACCACCCCCTACTGGAACCCCTCTCCTGCCTGTAATGACACATCTTTTTTCTCTATTACCCCATAAAAAACTCTACAGCACTTTCCCTTGGGAGACATTGCTATGGAGAATATTTGCAGTGCTCTCCTTACTCATTACAACTTATAAAAATCCTACCGATCAAAACCCACATTCTTGTGGAGAGTCATTTGCTACGCACCTTGAGAACAAACTCCTATTTTTCAGGTAACAAAGGTTCTCTGTACATAACTGTAACCTAACTGGACGGATAAATAGACTGTAATCTGCTCCTGAACCACTCACTGAGTTTTAGCCAATCACAGGCAGCCAGGTGCTCAAACTGTGTTGAAATCGGGCGAATGCCAGGCTGTTCCCAGTCCAGATGTTTCTGTCCCTGACTTCTGTTTGCTATACATCACTTCCCTTTTTATGTTCTTAAATTCTCTCTGACCATGTGGCCGCCCCAGTGTTGCCTTAAATCTGTTCTGGTGAGAGGGGTTGTCCAATTTGAAAATCATTCTTTGCTCTATTAAGCCATTAGATTTAATTTGTCTATAATTTTTCTTTAAATAGGACACAAAGCTCAAGGATAGCCACCCAGGAGACACTGACTCCAAACAAATGGGGTCCCAGTGTGGAGAAGTCGAAGTTTACTAACACAGGGGAGAGAGAGAAATTCTAGCAGGGTTGTGGCATTTTCCACTGGAGACCAGTGCATACATTATAGTGATTTGGTTGGTCGCCAACGGATCGTCACATTCGAAGACCATTTTAATACTCCATGAGGAGGGGTAAAGATTTGAGGGGTGTCATCTCTGGCACCACTTGTTTTTCCTTATTACCGACAGGGGAAAAGGCACAAGTTCCGAGGGCAAGCCGCGTGACCCAGGCCACATAGTCACACTCTTTCCAAGGCCCGGAATAACTTAAAGTTCCAACAGCTTTAAGTTTGAGTTATTTAATTTTACAAAATGAAGGGACTTCAGAGAGTAGGGAAAGCAGGTAAAGGGCTCTGGAGAGAGGCACAGGTGCATCTTAGCCTGGGAAGTCCGGCTTTCCTTTTTTTTTTTTTTGAGACAGAGCCTCAAGCTGTCGCCCTGGGTAGAGTGCTGTGACATCACAGCTCACAGCAACCTCCAACTCCTGGGCTCAAGCAATTCTCCTGCCTCCACCTCCTAAGTAGCTGAGACTATACGCTCCTGCCACAATGCCCTGCTACCTTTTGGTTGCAGCCATCATTGTTTGGGGGGCCCGGGCCCGGGCTGGATTTGAACCCGCCAGCTCAGGTGTATGTAGCTGGCGCTTTAGCTACTTGAACCACAGGCGCTGAGCCAAAGTCTGGCTTTTTTTTTTTTTTTTTTTTTTTGCAGAGCACGGGTCTGTGGAGTCAGACCAGAGCAGGGTGCAGCTTTAGGACAATGACCTGGTGAAGGAAACCAAAACATCTCACTCCAAAATAGATCTCCTTGACATATTCAAGATGGCTACTCAGAAGGGCTAGAAATAATGTAAGAACAGCTTAAAAGCTGGGGGGAGGAGGGCTCTTGTTTTTATTTTTGGTGGGGAGGGGAGATTTGCATTTGCAGAGAATTTGCATTGATGCAGCCAGGATTTCTCAGGGCCCTTTCTTGTGGGATCTGGAAAAGATCTACAAAAGAGAGGATTGACATTTTTCGAGTTCTGAAAGAAGCTTTTACCATCTATATTGGGGAGGGCTGCCACCTGTGAGGTGTCATCTGCATAACAACCTCCGCCAGCCAGGCCTCTTCTTCTGTCCCTCCCATAACCTGTTTTGCTGTTATCCAAGCCCTGTTCTCTTTGTAACCTCAAGATGGAATAAACACATCAACCATCCGGCCACTCTTTGAGATCCTTGTAAGACTCCTGTGCCCATTAACAAAAGCAGCACAGACGCCATGAATAGAAGGCAAAGGTAACCTGCAGAAGTTTCAGTGTAACAGAAAAATTTTATTTCAGAACAAACAGAAAGTTTAGAGCACTTCCAAAGAGAGTTGAAAGCAGAAAAAGGGAGAGGACAGAGACTCAAAGGCCTGCAGAGGGTTAAACAGCCTCCTTCTGCGTTTGAAGTTGGCTGCAATCCTTTCACTGGCCTCTCTGCGCCTCCAGGCAGTATTGCCCTTCCCATGGGTCACTGATGGTCTCTGTCTGTTGGTCATTGGTTACCTGGGTTACCGCACACCCCCATTCTTAAGGGCCCTCCAGACTAACTGGTTCTGCAGACCAGGCTTTCTTCACGTCCCTCTTGAAGTCCCTTTCTTTGTGTCTTTTCTCTAGGAGCAGGTTTTGTTTCCTTCTCAGGATGTAACAGTAATTTTAAGCAACTGACCTGTCCTAGGGAGGACTGAGAAAGTCTGGAAACATGGTGAAACTCAACAAGTATCAAAAGACAAAATTACAAATGTAGCTTAAACATCTTGTAATGTTACCAGAGGTAGAGAGTCCAGCCGCAGTGACTGTCAGCCAATGTGCAGAGGCTGGTGCATATGCAAGTTTGGGGATAGGTGCATGGAACTTGATTTGTCAGAAGGCTAAAATTCTGGAGAACAGTGAGAGTAACCTCGCCAAGACTGTTCTGTTCTTCCATTTCCAACATTAGTTTTATGCATTTAAGTTCAAAGTGAAGACCGTGTTAACCCTTATCTTAAATAATTGGCAGAAACCATGAGTCATAACTAATAAACAACATTCTCATTTACAAGTTGATATTCTAAATCAATTCACCTGAACTACTCAAGATAGTCATCTTGAGGGTAAGAGCTAAACTTACAAAATAGTAAGAATGGGAGATGGAGTGAAGGTCAGGCAGGACCTAAAGGGGCCAGACTAGCTGTGTCGTGTCTGCCCTGGCCTGACAGACTGTGTCTTATTCTCACTACATGCACTTTCAGTAAAGGCCAAAGAGAAGTTCCCTTTTGCACTGAAAAATCAACTCACAAAAAGCTGATAAACAGAAGAAATGGCATACAAATCTATTAGCATGCATGGGGTACAGGTAATTATATATCCTTCTCAGGGGACATGGGGAAGTGTGGGTAATTTTAGGGGAGTGGTTTAAGCATTTTAGGGAAATTAAATGAACTTGAAGAACATACAATGGCCTGGGATAAAAACTGTTGGGCTTGCAGACTACTTTTGTGACAAAAGTCTGTCGGGGTGTGTTGACCTACTGCAGTCTTTTAACTTGCCATATGAATTCTGTTGGTGAAAACTTAAGAAAACCACCAGAGGTCATTGTTTTCTTGGTGGGTCCAGACTTTAGGCAGATAAGGGAACTTCCGAGAACAACTTCATCCTGTGCTTGGAAGACAGAAGATTCAGACAGAAGGGGGTGCGGCCGAGTGGGGAAGCCGGTCAGAGAGACCTGTGTGCTTTCTTCAGCTCTGAGAGTCGACGTGTCGTACTTTCAGGTATCCGTTTTTGAGCCTCAACAATCTCAATTGGCTTGATTTCCAACATCTAGAATGGGGGCCAAGCTTAATTCCATAAAACAGAGTAAGTGTTTCACCAAGTTTAAGCAGAGGTAGTTAGATTTAGTATAGACAAAAAAGTGCTGAAGAAAGTAGAGAGAACAAAAACTGGATTGGTCATTTCAAAGTTACTTTCTTTGTAAGGTGAAAACAGGAAGACAGAATGAGCGAAAAACAACTGGTTGGCTAACCTCAGGTTACTTCAGGATACTCTGGTACAAGAATTAAAATAGAGTGAACTTCATTATCCTGCCAATTGAAGATTGAAACTGGCTTATTTGGAATGTTTTCTTTCTCTCCTGATTTCTTGGATGGCCAGATAACAATTTATTTTTTGTTTGTTTTTTGAGACAGAGTCTCGCCATGTCTCCCTGGGTGGGGTGCTGTGGCATCACAGCTCACAGCAACCTCAAACTCTGGGGCTTAAGTGATTCTCTTGCCTCAGTAAGGTGCCTGCCACAACACCTGGCTATTTTTTGTTGTTGTTGCAGTTATCATTGTTGTTTAGCAGGCCTGAGCTGGATTCGAACCCACCAGCCTCGGTGCATGTGGCCAGTGCCACTGTGCTACAGATGCTGAGCCAACGACTTGGTTGGTTTTGATTTGATTTTTAGGCTGGCCTGTTGGAGCCTAGCACGAGAGTTTTGTCCAAAACAATGGCCCCTGTAAGTTTTGTTTAACAATAGGAAGAGAGGATACCCAGGAAAAGTAAAGTCTGAGAGAACCAAAGTTTGCTCCCAGGAAGCCCCAAGGACACACCTACAAAGTCCCCCCAATGGTGACTCAGCTCTTAGGAATTTGTAGTAATTTAACTTCCTGGGACATGGAAACTAACACTTGCTTCCACTTCTATAAAAGCTTGAACCATCTTCTCCAGCTTGATTCAACCAGGAACTCTTGACTGGAGATAAAGGGGAAAAGACTGAGCCTGTCAGGGAGAGCAGCCATTTTGAACTCTCATCTCCTATGCCTCCACCAGCTGAGATAAAGCTCTTACTCTTTTGAACAGTGTCCGGGTCTTCTTTCCATGTGGCCTTGTCTTTCTGCAATGATAGCAGAGCATTTTACACTGAGCCTTATTATCCAGCCTGGTTATCCTGGGGGCATGGTGCAAAGACTATCCAACCATCTATTGGGGATGCTGGGGCTCAGAACACCAAAATCTGGCACTTGGAATACTCAGTATTTAAAACTGAAGGGTATTAAGAAAACCACTGAAGCAGGAAGGTCACTCTGACCCTCTGCCACCTTTCTCCCCAAAGTAGGTCATAAAAAAATTCTCTGACTTCCCTCCCTAAAGGTAGATCATAAAAACCTCATTCCAGAGGGGTTCTGCCCAGTACCTGGAGGCCTGGCCAAGCTCCCCCCGGTCAACAGCAGTAGATCAGCCCCTTCTGTCCTCCAATCACACTCTGGATGACTATCCATAAAAATACAGTTTTCCTTGGATATTTAGGTCTTCATTTCTCCAGTCTGTCAAGTAAAACTTACATTAAAACATTGTTATGCTAATCTGTCTTTTGTTATAGGGGGTTTAGCTATGAATCTTGTGATGGGAAAGGAAAACATATTACCTTTTCTCCCCTACAGGAATTTATCCTGGAAAAATCCCAGGATTACTTACCTAGAGCAGACATGAGGAATCTCTGATCAGAGACAGTGCCACAGGATGGCAAGTGGACATTTCTGGATTGCGTTTCATTTTAACACATTACTGACCAGTCACAAGTTACCCAGTAACATGGATAGTTTCTGTGTAAAATTTCCAATCAACAATGTGTTAAGATGTTAGAGGTGCTAAGTGATTTCATGTTATAAGCAGCTGAGGGATGAGGAGGGGAGAAAGAATAAAATAGGCTGACTTTGGGGCAGCTGGGAATGGAGACAGAGAAATGAATCAGGGAACAGCTGCTGTGTTAACATTGTTTTCTGGCAATTTTACACAGAAACTATCCACGTTACCAGCTAACTCATGAGGTCAGCAATGTGTTAACTAGCTGTCACAGTATAAACTCAGGAGCCTTCTACTAAATATTGGAATTTCCAGCCTCTCTCAAAGACTGGGAAGACTGGCCACAAGGGGCTGGCTTTACCTCCCGCGTCAGCACCTCAGCTCTGCCAACAGCACAGATTGTCCACCTGCGGTCTCCCCAGCTTGAGACAAAGGTCAATCACCTATGATCATCTTGTGCTTCTTAATTATTGGCAGGGTTGTTAAGAAAATGAGATAATCGTTATACCACATGTCTATCAAAACCAAAAACAGACCTAGACTTCCTGAAAACGGCAGTGGAGTGAGGTGAGAAGTTCATATTGCTTTGGAAGTATATTTCTAGACAGTTAATATGTAAAACATGCCTGTAATTAAAGCCTATTTTTTTTAACCCCCCTACAATCATTTACAGTTATTACCTGACTGCTACGGATATCTGGACTTCTATCCCTGGGTAACTTAATATAAGAAAACATTTCCCTTGACACAAAAGGGCCCAAAGATGTCAACCAAGCACAATATGTGGACCTTGTTTGGTGCACAATTCAAACCAGCCAACCATGATAAAACAGTTTTGAGATAATCTGTATCATGGTTTATAGACCATATGTATAAACATAGCTTGAGGTTTAAATGATATTAAGGACTTAATGTTGATTTTTTTAATGTAATAATAGCATTTTTGTTATGTTTTAAAAATAGTCTTCTCTTAAAAATATTACAAACTAAAAATAAAGTCCTAAGTTCCCAGTTGACTGAACTGCCACCTCTTGGCCAACGGGACCCCAGAGAAACCTTAAAAACCGAGTTACCAGCCGTGACAGGATGGGAGGTCTGAAGTCCCTCATTATACCTCCTATTCCTCTGCCCTTTTATGGCTTAAAATGATAACTCACAAGCATTAGTGTTAAAATAGAGACCATAAGACTGACGGCAGAGTCAGCGTCCTCTGTGGCAATAAGATACCAAGTTATAAACAGGACCCACAGTTGTGCCAGGCCAGGCTTAAGTCACCCACCCGGACACTTAAAGAACAGACTACGTCTTAACTGCACAGGTTTCTCTTTTAGTCTAGCAGCTAAGTAAGCCCTGCCTGCCCTCCTTCTGATGAGCTATAAACAATTTGCAGCTCATCTACTGCCAGACACTGAACCCTGCCCTCTTCCATGAGCCTTAAGTACAGCTTGATTACATGAGAGACTGATTTTAGGATCTTTCCCCTTATTAGGAGACCACTGACCATGGACTGTTTCTGGTCAGAATACAGAAGCTGCCCACCTAAGTGCCTGGGTGTCCCAAAAAGACCTTTTGATATGTAGAGCCTAATTGTAGTATATTTAATTGTTAAGTCTCTGCCTCGATAGGCCCATTGAACATGGGTTATCGGTATATATCTAAGGACTTATTGTTGACATGAGCACCTCCCAAGTCAGCATGGGGTATATGTACGTACATATGTATATGTATAAGGTACATATATATACATACATCTCCAACATGCCCAGTGCAAACTTCTCCCTAGTCTCCCTCTCTCCAAATGTCTGTCTCTCAGCTTCTGCCAGAAGCTAGACTCCCTGGCCTGTCATAATGGTGTAGGTGATAACCTTTTATAAGAAATAAAGTTCTCCTTTTCTAAATTATAGAGCTTGTGATTTTTAAGTTAACAATGTACAATAAGGCTGCTTGGGGTGGCTCATGCCTCTAGTACTCCAGGAGGCCAAGGCAGGAGGACTCCTTCAGCTCAGGAGATTGAGACCAACCAGAGCTGAGCAAGATCCCATCTCTAGCAAAAATAGAAAAACTAGCTGGGTGTCCTAGCTCCTCAGGAAGCTGAAACAAGAGGATCACTTGAGCCCAGGAGTTTGAGGTTGCTGTGAGCGAGGCTGAGGCCAATTTGCTACCCAGGGTGTCAGAATGAGACTGTCTCAAAAGCAAAAAAAGAAAAGAAAAACAATATGCAATGAAATGTTTATAGGTGAAAAGACCCAACTTCTGGGATTTTCTCTAAAATGCCAGGAGTACCAAAAAATGAATACTCATTTTAAGAGATGTTATCTTTGTATCACTTTTTGAAATTGAGTTGAATTGTGGTAGCAACATGTATTATGACATTTGCTCAAAAGATGGCTTTAATCAAGTGAATACTGGGGGCTTATTCTTTGTCCTATACCATGTGACAGGTAGGACAGTCAAAGAAAATGGTGGAAGCATGGTTGTCGTTCAAGGAACACAAGACCGTTTTAAAATGGTATTTCAAATTCTACGACATCGTGGAAGTACAGCAACAATGGAGGTGTGAGCTTGCAACAGAACCTTTACCACGTCTAACAACTGCACGCAGTCATGGTAAGTCTGAGACGCAGGGTGCTGTGTGACGTGCACAGGGGAAGATCCAGCAGGCCTCGCACAGTCCTGCCACTTCTGCTATGGTTTTGGAACAGTTCACACGCTCACCACAGAAATCTGCCAATGTGCCTGGGACAGCAGTTAACAGGACAAGCATATGACACATTCTTACAATAGCCAAATGGAAAGTTTTCATCCCAAGATCACTCCGTGCACTGGATGGAGATGACCCTGAGCCGAGGGTGCAGTGTAGTGAGCGGTTTCAAAATGTGGTATAAGATGAGAAGTTTGTGGGAAATGGTTTGGTCTGATGAAGCACAGTTTAAATTGAGCGGACTAGTGGACCAACATAACTGTGTGTGTCGGGCTCCAGGAAATCGGCACGTTCATGCGGAAAAAGAAGTCACTTTACCCGTCCTCTCTGTCTGCTGTGGCCTGTCATTGGGGGCTCTTTGGGCCTCTTTTTTGAAGCTACCATCACTGGTCAAGTGTACTTAGACATGCTACACACACCCACTTTACCTGCAATTCCTGCCCTCTTAATAGTCCTGAATCCCTTTTCCTGTATACGTGTATATGAGTGAGAGACTGGATATAAAAATGGACAATTGCTGGACCATGTATAAAAATAGAACTCTGATCCATGATCTGCAGCAACCAGTCTGGGAAAACAATCCATTATCTACAATAACCAGCCTAGGAAGCCATCATGCTATCTGCAAGTCAAACTTAAAGGAAGTAAGTTTGGTAAGTTTCCAGTCTTGGTAAGTTTTGCAATATGTCTAGCAAACAACCCAAGAAGCCAAACAAGAACCCCTGCAAGAATTGCTCCCAAAGGTCCAGGACTTGATTAATAACGGACAGTTTTCCTAGTTTTTGCCCCTGCTTTCAACCAATCAGAGAAAGCCGTATCTGCACCTGTAACCAATGACAAGTAATGTCCTCTTCCTAGTTAGCTACCTGCAACTTCCCTGTGGCAACAGGCTCCAATCAGGGTCCTCCCAAAGCCTTCCTCTTTTCTACTAAAAAGCTTTCCCAACTCTCTGTTGCCTTTGAATCTCTGCCAAAAGGCAAATGATGGTGGTCAACTCCTTGCAAGTTCTGACTACATACCCTTTTTCTCACTTTCGTTTGGGTGGTTTTTATTGATTTACACATGAGAAAGGGGTAGGCCAGATGATCAATCCATCATCTTAACATTTTTGGATCTGTAAAAATAAATAATTCAAAATCTAAGCTGTTGGAACTCTAACTTAGTTCGAGCCTTAAAGAAATAGGAGCGTGGTTTGTTTCTGGTCCCTATCTTAAACATTGTTATTGTTGTTAAATTTTAAGTCTTTTTAATTTTGTGAAGGCAAAAAGTGGAAGCCTAATGAACACATGTATATGTGAAAATAAAAAATAAAAATAAAAAGAAATATGAGCATGGGGCCTGAGTCATTGGATAAGCAGCTATAAGCTTTCCTTTGTCTGAATTAAGCCTTTTCCTCAGGGCATTGTTTTGTAAAATGCCTTAAGTGACAAAAGGGCACCCCAAGATCCTTCCCACCCCACTGTTGATGTTCACTATAGATTAACCTCCCTCTTACCTTACTCACAGGAAGACCATCACATTATCTTAAGATGGAATGTTAAATACACTTTTTCAATTATAAAGAAAAGGAAAACCAGCTAAAAAGAAAATAAAACAAAGCCATAGGGAAAAGAAAACAAACTATAACCAATTAATTTGTTGTAACTCTGAACTCAGCCTTGTATAGAAAATGTTGTAATCCTGTTGAAATTGTCTTCTTCAGGTAAAAGCAGGAACTTGACCGCTTAACTGTGGAACACTGATGCTGTTTCTCTGGAGTCTGTGCGTCCTGCAATGGCCACTCTCAGCTTTTTAAAGAATAAACTCTTCCAAACTGGATTCTGGCCCTTTTGATTATAATTTACATTTATTCAACAAGTATTTACTGAGCAGCTAGTTAAATGCAAATCACTGTGCAAATGCTAGAGAAATTTGGTAAGTTTCTAGTCTAGTGAGGGAGAGGGTTACAAATCAAATAATTGCACAAACAAATTTAAAATTGCAACTCTAACCAGGAGCTGAACACCACTGAAGGAGCTAAGGAAATTGTGCCCCAAAATGTGACTCCTTGGTATAAAGAATATTTTGAATTGAAGGCCATTCATGATAAGGAAGCATTGAAGGAAGCCTTTCCTCTGCCTATATAAAACCTGAGTAACCAGAATGAGAATCAAAGGGGGCTGCTGACTTCCTTATTACATGCTAGTAGACCTGGCCCCAGGGTCCTCTGTAGCAGATACCTGTCTCTCGGGTTAATCTACTAGTCCATGTGTTTTCAGCCTTCCACACACACCCTTAGCAACCACTTGCTGCACCTATACTTTCCACATCCCCCCCCCTTCCAAAAGGCATTTATAAAGGTCTCTGACCATCACTGAAACTTGGGGTAATCATTCTTGTGGTTACCCCCCACCATGTGCATGCTATTTGGGAATAAACCTTTCTCTTACTAATCTACCATAATTGTGAATAGATCTTTCAATGGACGATCCAAGGGAAAAAGGGCAGGTTTCACCATGATCCCTGCATCATGCTATGAAAGTAGATGATCTAGTCAAGGAGGCCAGGGAGGACTTCCCGGAGAAGGTGGCACCTGCTGTGAGATGGGAGGAGTGTTGAGAGTTTACCAGGTAAAGAAGAGGAAAGAGAGAAGAAGGCGAAGGTCCCAGGGAGGAGGGACTGGAGGAGAGGGAGCCCAGACAATTACAGATGAAGTTGGAGAGAGAGAGGCCAGATCACAGGGCATCTCCCAGGCATTGTTAAACTATTTGTCTCTATCCAGAAACTGTGTAGCAACAACAACAGCAGCAACACAATAGCCGACACTTATTGAAAGCTAACTATGTATCAGGCAAGCTTCTGGAGGCTTTAGAAATATGTTACAGTTTCAGTATCATCTATTAATTATTAAGTAAAACAAAAACCTAGTACATGGTGAATAAGGTTGGTGGAAGTAGAATAAAGTGGGCAGATAGGTAAAGAAAGTGACAAAGAAGATGATTTCAAGGATGACTTTGGCTTTTGAAATGAACAGGTGGTATCAGGTGGTCACAAACATCTGAAGAGGACAGATTGTCAAGGTGCTGAATCAGAAGAGCTTGAGGCAGATGGAAGGAGATGTCAGAGTAGGTTGGTTGTGGTAGGCAGAATAGGTCTGCAGATGTCCACATCCCAATCCCTGGGTCCTGTGAATACAGTAACTTAACATGGCGAAAGGGACTTTGAAGCTGTGATTAAGGTCAGGAGCCTTAAGAGGTATTTTTGGATTATCTAAGTGGGCCCAATATGAGTCCTTAAAAACAGAGAGTTTTTCTTAAATATGACACCAAAACACAAGCAACAATAGATTAAGTGGACTTCATCTAAGTTAAAAACTTTTGTGCATCATTGGACACTATCATGAAAGTGAAAAGACAACCAACAGAGTGGGAAGAAAGATCCACTGATACATCTGACAAGGGTCTGGTATCCTGAATATATAAAGAGCTCTTACAACTCAACAATAAAAGACAAAAACCCAATTTAAAAAGAGGCAAAGGACTTGAAAAGATATTTCTCCAAAGAAGATATACAAATAGTATGTACACCAAAAGATGTTTACGTTATTGGTCATTAGGGAAAATGCAAATTAAAACCACAATAAGATACCACTAGGATGATATTTTTTATTTTTTATTTTTTAAATTTTTTTAAAGGAAGATAACAAGTGTTGGGAAAGATGTGGAAAAAATCGGAACCTTATACATTTCTGGTAAGAGTGTAAAATGACGCAACTGCTGTGAACACAGTTTGTCAGTTCCCAAAAAGTTAAACATGGAGTCACAATATCACCCCACCATTGCATTCCTGAGTATTTACTCAAAACAGAAAACATATGTTTACATAATGATCTGTACATGAATGTTTGTGGCAGCATTATTCAAAATAGCCAAAGGCATAAACAATTCAAATGTCCATGACTGCTCAAAAAAATGTGGCATGTCCATACAATGGAATATTATTCAGCCATAAAAAGGAATAAAGTGTCAAGAGACGCTGCAACATGGACAAACTTTGCAAACATCACACTGAGTGAAAGAAGACAGACTCAGAAGACACAGCATTATATAATTATATTTATATAAAACGTCCACAATAGGCAAATACATAGAGACCAAAAGTAGATCAACAGGACAAAGGAGAGGGCCATGCAGGGAGTGACTGCGCTGGGTGCCTGGATCCCTTCTGAGGTGAGGGAAATGTTCTGGGGTTAGTTAGATAGTGGTGGTAGTTGTACAACATTGTGAATGTACTAAGAACACTGGATTGTATACTTCAAAATGATAAATTTTATGTGATGTACATTTTATCTCAATTTTTTAAAATAAAAAAAAAAGGAAAGAAAGAAAAAAACCAACAGCAACCACAACAAAAGATGCCTAAGGAGAAGCCAGAGAGACTCATTGTGTGGGAAAGACTCAATCCACACACCACTGCTGCTCTGAAGAAGGAAGGGGGAAGGTGGTGGGGAGTGGCCTTAAGGAACTGAGAGAGGCTCCAGCGACAGCCTGCAAGGCCACGGGACCTCAGTCCTGCAACCGCAGGAGCTGAATTCTACAAGGGACCTGATTGAGCTTGAAGGTAGATTCTCCCCAGAGTCTCCAAGTGGAATGTGGTCCTGCGGACACCTCCACGGCAGCTGTGTGCAGCCGGGCCACCCCGTACACCTCGATGGCAGCTGTGTGCAGCCGGGCCACCCTGTACTCACACCACTAAGCTATAAACCTGGGAGATAATAGTGGCTGTTGTTTCAAGCCTCTGCATTTAAGGTGATTTCTTGGGGCAGCAATGGAAACCATACAGTGACAGTGGTTTGGCTGGACACATGCGTGCATCATATTCGCGAGCACTGACTGCAGCCACGGACAAGGGTTAAGGGCACCCAGGGAGGGGGAGAAGTAGCTGGGACCAGCTGGGGGCGGCTTAGTCTCAGAACCTGATGGAGAGTCGCGGGGGAAGGCAGGAGGAGCCTGGAGGCTCAGGGAAGACAAGGGCAGTGCTGGGTTATAGCCCCTGCTTTGGTCAGCTTCCTTAGTCTCAGACAGCAGAGTCCACTCTGGCAAACATAAATAAAAGACGGTTATTGAAAGTCTTAGCAACTCACAGAACTGTTAAGCAAGTCAAGGACAGACGCTGGGCCCAGTTTCCAGGAGTAACTCTCCAAGGAGCTGCTGCCTCTGCCGTCGTCGGGGAGTCATGATCTAGCAGCTGGGAGCCCGGGGCCTCCCTGTGCCCTTGCAGCGCCCAGGAGCAACCAGGATGCCCCCAGCCCGGGCCTGCCCCTGGTCTCAACCTCCAACGACGGTCCCAGACAGCGGGTCTGATGGATGAAATTGAAATCTCATCTGGAAACGATGGCAAGGAAGTAGGGAAAATGTGGTTTTTAGCATTCTCCCTTCTGCCAAGAAGGTACCGGGGAGGGGACTGGAGGGACCTGGCGGAGCCTGTCCGGGGGCCGCAGGGCGGCTGCGGAGCGCGCACGAGGACGACCCAGACGCGCTTCTGGGGTTTAGCGACCACGGAGTCCCCAAGCAGAGCTGAACACGCGGCCACGGGACTGGAGCAGCTGAACAGGGAGCCCAAAGCCTGGCGGCGACCAGCAAGAGCAACCGTGGCTGCTAGGCGGCAGGAGACCCGCGGCGGCACCAGGGCGGCGCCCAGTCCTCTCCGGTTCTTTCCAGACACCAGACACTGGTGAGAACGCTCTGGGAGAGCGAGGGTTGAATATAAAGGATAACGCATCACTAAAAGGAAGAAAGGGGTGTCCCCTGGGTGAGGTTTCTGAGCAGGGTGGGGACAGGGCGTAGGCGGAGGGTGCAGGGGCCTCCACCTGGCGGTTTCTATTTTCCTGGTAAAGGGCGGTGCACAGGCCTCTGCTGAGAGGGAGGAGGAGAGGGCGCGGAGACTGAGGAGAAGCCACGCTTGACCTGTTGGTCTGGAGAGCAGGGGAGTGAGGTGGCATGAGGGCTCCGCGGGGCGACGGTCCCCTGAGCACGGGACCCCCCAGCACTCTGCCCTGTGGTTCTCCTAGAGCGGAAAGCGTGTGCGCACGTGTATCCGTATGTGCGCCCTAGGACTTGTCCATCTGTAACTGGGGTTTAGCCAAAGGCGAGTGAGACACACACACACCGAGCTAGGAGGTGGGTCTGGGGACGCCTCCCTGGTTTGCGGGGGAGGAAGGAGAGAGGGGGTGCAGGGGAGCAGCAGAGGCTGCTGGGAGCCCAGTGGGCCGAGCTCGTCAGGGTGGGGGGGGCAGACCCCCAGGCCACGCGCAGGCAGCGCCCCTGCCGATTTATGGCTGTGCCATCTTTCCAATAGTTGCTATTTCTTGGACCCTGTAATAGACTGAAAGAGAAAGTGCTGCAGTGAAGACACAGCAGGGAGCCCTGGGAGGGGCCTGGCGACTCCCGTGTCTGTTGTTTCCCAGGTATGTGCAGGGTTCAGGGCCCGCAGAGCTCGGACCCACCCCCACCCACCCACACACCCACACCCACCCCCACCCACCCCCACCCACCATCAACCCACACCCCACCCCCACCCACCCACCCACACCCCCACACCCCCACCCCCACCCACACCCCCACACCCCACACACCCCACCCCACCCACACACCCACACACCCCACACACACACCCCCACATCCCCCACCCACCCACCCACACCCCCACCCACACCCACACCCACCCACACCCACCATCACCCCACACCCCACCCCCACCCACCCACCCCCACCCCCCACACCCACCCACCCACCC
>CAUYPK010082333.1:0-29983 GCA_963574355.1 Loris lydekkerianus
TGTTTACATGGATGGAGCTGGAACATATTCTTTTTAGCAAAATATCTCAGGAATAGAAGAAAAAGTATCCAATGTACTCAGCTCTACTATGAAGCTAAATTATAGCTTTCACATGAAGGCTATAACCCAACTATAGCACAAGACTACGGGGAAAGGGCCAAGAAAGGGAAAGGGAGGGGGGAGGTTTGGGTGGAGGGAGGATAATGGGTGGGGCCACATCTATGGTGCATCTTAGAATGGGTACAGGCAAAACTTACTAAAGGCAGAATACAAATGTATTGTATTGTATTGTATTGTATTGTATTGTATTGTATTGTATTGTATTGTATTGTATACAAATACAGTAACTAAGAAAATGCCATGAAGGCTACGTTGAACAGTTTGATAAGAATATTTCAGATTTTATATGAAACCCACACATTGTACCCCTTTATTGCACTAATGTACACAGCTATGATTTAATAATAAAAATAAATAAATTAAAAACAAAGGAAAAAGAAAAAAAAGAAAAGCCCCCACAAAGATATTCAGATACCCTGTCTTTTATGGGATTATCAAAGACTACAAAACAATTCCTGTATGTCCTTTAAAAAATCATCTCTTTTTGCTTGAAGGCATTAATAAAATGTTGATTATTGGCACAGAGATAGTTGTAACATTTTGGAGGAGTAACCAGATGGTGACATTACATGGAATTTCCTATTCCAATTTATCTCAAACTATATGTGTTTGTTAAATCTTGGGAAAATGTTTCATCATCATGATTATGTTCTAGCTCTACTTTTTAAAAACTAAACTATAGAACATCTTGTGGGGACAGAATTTGGATGTGATGAAAGCAGTTTCTTTGGCAATGCCTCAGAGGTGTACACGCTAATTTCAAAACAGTTTATGTCCAAAAATGTCTAGAAGGCAAACAAATATTCTCAGAAGGGGAATGCAGTGGATGCAGCCAATATGTAGATTTTATTACAGCTCCGTGAGGACCCGAGGATGGACACATTGCTGTTGCCTTTCACAGATTGTGATAAATATCTCTTTGATATAGTAGGCACTGCTCTCTGCAAAACTATTAAACAATGGACTCCCCAGAATCAAGGTGAGTGGTAGAAAAAGACCTTTGCTTTGGATTATGAGTAAGATTGCCGATTAAATTATTAGGATCAAGTAAGGGCTGGAAAAGATTTCTATAATACATTCGCAATAGGAAGTCTGGGGGTAGTTTTTATATTAAATCAGTTATTCTGGTAGATCAGATGAAAAGAAGAGAGAAATGATAACACTGAACCCCCGTGGTGGTGTTAGAAACTCACTGATAAACAGTAGCTTCTATTAATACTTCTCAAAAAACTCCTCATAACATTTCCTCCAGAGTGAGTATTCCCTCTTTCCCCTCCGTTCCCATGTCTGATTGTTCTCCTCTTGCACTAAGGTATTGGCTAGCTTAGTGTTGTGTGACAAACCACACTCTGAAAGGTAGTGGCTTGAAACGGCAAACACGAGACTCACGAGACTGTGGGTTGGCTGGGCACTCTGCCCTTGGCCGGCTCTGCTCAGGCATCCACAAGAAATCGGTGGAGCAGCTGCAGGCCGGCTCTGCTGATCTTGCTTACGCTCTCACATGTTTGGGTTGGTCGGCTATAGGCTGGTCGAGGATGTTCTTGGCTGGGGCAACTAGGCTTGCTCTGTTCATCTTCCAACAGGCAGCCTGGGCTTGTTTGCCCAACTGTTCTAGGGCAGAGAGGGAGAGGGAGACAGAGAGAGAGAGAGAGGAAGTGGGCAAGGTCTTTTGAGGTCTCAGCTCAGAACAAGAACATAGTCACCCTTCACCCCCGCCTTGTCAGAAGGAGCTACAAAGTCACATTGTAAGAGGTGTGGATATAAAATGGCGTAAACAATGGAGGCCATCATTAACCTCCCTGCTTAGAAATGTTGCAGCTCTGTTATTGTTGTTGTTTGTCATGTGATAGCAAATGAGAGGAATGGATGGAGAGGGATACTGAACCAGAGAGAAGAGAAGTGGAAGAGAGAATTCATGTGGGTTGAATACTAGAAAGAATTTGGGAGAATCAGGCAAATGAGAGGCTTCGACGCAACTTCTGTGTAGAAAGCAAAGATGGATGAGGGGCAATGGAGTTTGTGTTTGATGGTTTAGGAATTTGATTCTTTTTGATAGTCTATGCGACAAACAAGCAAAGAGCAGAACTTCCATTAAGTTACATTTTGGTTATTGAACCACACATTTTTCAACACAACCGTACAAGACAGAGCTTTATGGGTTCTTGAGACTTACTGAGATTAAGCACAGAGATTTCAAAAGGAAGCTCCTGAAGAAAGTAAAGCTCCACAAAAGTGAAGGAAAAGTAAAACATTGATTTTTTTTTTTTTTTTTACCACCCTTAGGAGAACAATCGATCATATTTAGATGTTTAATATTTCCTGAACACTATCAGGTTAAGCATGTGAAAATTCTGAGCAAATGTGGTATTTTATGAAGACTTTATGAATTCAGTTTTTAAAAATATCCATGGACATGTAGAGAAATAACATATTGATGGACCTATAGGGGCACAAGGCTTCCAGTTGGTTTGTGCATTTGACAGATAACATTTCTATGTCAACACCCACTTCTATCTTGATGATGTCAGTGTTTAAAATCTAAACTACGGATACCTACGGTATGAATGGCAGGTGCCATGAAGCTAATTTTAGGGGCTTGAAAGTGAACCCACCCTGTCCTTAAGTCCTTGACTAACTATGTGAACTTGGGTACATTTTCTTACCTCACTGAGCTTGTTCTTAATCTCAAAATGGGGATAACAATCCTTTAATTAAGAACTCAAGATTTTTGCAAGAATTCAAGGTAGTGTAGCATCAGTGATGAGCAGGAGAAAGTTTAGTTTAGACTCCTCAAAAGAGGCTATAGGCCAGCCTTCCTTGTGCTGGTGTCTAGAAACATCCTCAATTCTGGTCAAATGAACTTTTCTAAAGTCCAGTGTCAGGAATTCATTGAACCCACAGAGACCTCTCTTTTTTTCATTGCTTGTAGGAGACAACCAAAGGGATAGCTACCAACTTAGGTGTGATACCAACTGTGCCATTGAGGCCATTTAAAAATGAATCCATCATGAGATATAGTTTTTTAATTTTCCATATCTTTATTCTAGAGCTTAAGGCACTCACAATTTAGTGGGAGAGAAAAAGCCACAGAAAGCATTAAAAGGTAGCAAGTATTTGCTCAAATGCCAAATGTGGAGTTTCAAGGCAAGGAAGATGAAGTAGAGGATGAAGTGGGTCTTGAAGGCTAGAAAGGTTTTCGGTGTATAAAGTTGGCAAAAAGCACACTCTGAAAGGGTCTGGAAGCCAGACGGAAGGCCCCTAATGGGACAGTACTGTTAATAATTTCTGAAACAGTAAGAACAATCCTGAAGATTGGTGCCTGGCAGGGACCTCTAAAATCCCCAGTTGGAGCCTGGAACCACGTGTCAGCTGACAAGGAGTCACACACATTGTGATGGAATCTGGCGTGGTGCAGCAGAGGCCGTCGGAGCAGCAGGATGTCACGGAGACTCTGAGCCTCAGTTTTTCCAGACTGACGGAGCACAATTCTGCCTCAAACACCTGCTCTGTTGGGTACTGACTGGGTGAGCTGAGAACACCTCTCCTTATTGTCAACTTCTCATATGCCACAATGCCTCATCCTTCAAATGTTTAAGAAACAGAGATGGGAATAGTATATCTCATCTGACAGCTTGTGCAAGAACTGTAATTTCCTTTATACCTGAACTCTGTAATAAAACAGAGGATAGTTTCTCTTCATATCCCTGGGAAGGGCCAAATAGAAAAGTGGAATGTGGCATGGAATAGCCTGGGTCATCCCCTCAATTACTAACATTCATTTTTTCCTTCTTCAGATTGTCAATTACAGATAAATTGGCCCACACAACATGGCAGGGAAAACTCAAGGGCAAACAAATCTCCTGATTCTAATATCAGTGGACTTGTGATCCTGTACTTTTCTGCCAACTAAAGGATGAGAACTGAAATGTTTTTATGTGACTTCTAAATAAGTAATATCTTATGTTTCCAAGCTGGCATGCAGCATAAGACAAAGGAAAGAAAAGACTGAACTAAAAAAACCTGAGAGTCAAGGCAAAGTCCCTTCTCATCTGAGATTTTTTTTTAAATAAAAAGGCCTGTTGTGATGGGTAAAGAGAGTAAGTGGGGCTGTCACCCTTAAAGAAAAATTATATTAAAATTTTAAACTTGGAAATTTACCTGATGATATTTTCTATAGGAATTAACAATTTAAGGAAAATTATAAGCCCTGCTAATTTATTTATTTAACAAATAGTTGCTAAGGGCCTGCCAGACTCTGCCCTGGGAATGAGGAAGATGTAGGTCACTACAAAAGTTTTGAGATGGGCTGTGTTATGGTCCATTATTTCACTTGCAAAAAACACAGTTAACAGTGTCCTTTCCAATTCACTTGTGCAAGTTTCAACTCAATCAACTTATTGATGTTGTGGGGAGGGCTTCATTTGTTTCCATCTGTGCAGATTTTATGTTTCTTGTAAGTTTTGTATCTCAAAACTTTTGTAATGACCCACAAGGCCCTGTTCATATGGGCTTGAAAATGGACAACAGCCTCTAAGAATAGAGTCTTCCAGGTTGTCCTAGTGCTATAAAGATGGAGAGGTCAATGTGGAGATGGGAATGGAGAGAGGTAGAGTTGGGGATGGTGGTGTGCTAAGGGCAGGCCTCAGGGCTAAGGTGGCATCTGGGGGAAGTGAGGAATGGAGCCTTGTGCACATCCCACTGAGTATTCTGTACAGAGGGACCAGATTATAGGCCTGGCAGATAATATACAGGATGCCAGTTCAAGGTGAATCTCAAATAAAAAACAACTTTTTCTTTCCTTTTTTCTTTTTTTTTTTTTAGCACAAGTATATACTAAATATTACATAAGATATACTAAAATAAATAAATAAATAAATAAATAAAATCGTTGTTTATCCAAAATTCAGCTTGAACTAGGAGTACTGTGTTTTTACCTGCTGACTCTAGCCAGCCTTGTCAGGCCTTGAGGAAAGAGTGTGCTTGGTGTGTTCAAGGAACAGCAAGTAGACCAGAGAGGGAGCATGGGGAAGGCTCAGAAGATGAGGCACTACAAGGTGGCAGGGGGGCTCGGCACCTGTAGCTCAGTGGCGAGGGCGCCAGCCACATACTGGAGCTGGCAGGTTGGAACCCAGCCTGGGCCTGTCAACCAATGACGACGACGACAACAACAACAACAACAACAACAACAACAAAAAGATAGCTGGGCATTGTGGCAGGTGCCTGTAGTGCCAGCTACTTGGGAGGCTGAGGCAAGAGAATCACTTAAGCCCTAGAGTTTGAGGTTACTGTGAGCTGTGATGCCATAGCACTCTACTGAGAGCAACATAATGAAACTCTGTTTAAAAAAAAAAAGTGATAGGTGGCTGGGTCAGGGAGGGCCCTAGGGGAGGCTGTGACAAGTTTGGCTTTTCTGTTGGGTGTGATGAGAAGCCATTAGGAGGCACTGAGTAGAGAATTGTCGAGATTCATTCATTTCTTTCGACTGTTTCATGAATTTCATTCAACACTTGTCCAAACAAATTACTGAACAGCTATCTGGGCTTCTGAGTCAGGACCACATTAGGATCCTGCTCCTGTGAGCCAGGTACTCATCAACCATATAGGGGAGATGACACCTAACAGAGCAGTTAAGTCTCATAAGTACAAACATTTGGGCAGCAGGGGCTGTTCAGCCCAGAGTACCACAGGTGGGTGGGTCACTGGGCCAGAAGTCTGTGAAGCATTGGGAGGAGGTTGAACTGGTTGGTTTGGGAAGGACATGTAAGAAGAATCCTCTTTTCCTCTTATTTCAATCATGTAGATGTCATCCTTTAAAATATGAAGCTAGTAGGCGATCTGCATAGGAGATTCATGCCAATTCACATCTACTTGAAAAATACTCATTTCAATTCAAGTTGGGAGGAGGGAGATGAGGGAAAGGGGAGGGGGCTTGGGGTGCTCCCACTAAATGGGTACAATGTAGGGGTGTACGGCACACCTTTGGGTGCAGAACATAGCTACAAGAGGGACTCTACCTAACAAACTAAAATATTGTGATTTGGTTGTTTGTACCCTCACATTAACTTGAAATTTAAAAAAATAAGAAAGAAAATGGGAATGGAATGGTGGGGCCACTGCTGCCTCTGTATCAGTGTGCCTGGGGACAGTGCCTTCTCATTACTTCACACTGCAACCAAACAGATTGCAGGATGGGCAGCAGAACATCAAGTAAATGTCACAAGCCCATCCAGAACCAGGTCAAAGTGGGTCTTCACCTGACATACCATGTGCCCTTGCCTGAGTGAGAGTATGGGCTTCAGTCAATGTGTATTTCATAAAACCACCATTACTTTTCCTTGGCGATTCTTGTGTATGAGAAGTTAGCACCCAGCAAAATTCTTGGCACACCACAGAAGTTGGGTAAGTGTTTGTGAAATAACTATCCAACTTTGGCATCAATTTGCAGAAAGTATTTTGAAGTGCTTCTAATAGAGTCATCGGTTTCATCAATCAGCCTTGATTTAATTCATTTTTTTTAAGCTTTCTGAGTGTAGAAGGTATTTTGTGTCCTGTGGCTTGTCTGAAATGACCAGAAAACTTCAGAGAAGAGCTATGCTTGCAGTTAAGGGCCAGGGCACCAGGGTCCAGGATGTCCTAGGTCTGTCTGAAGACCTAGAGTGCATCTGGGGAACACAGTTGGTGCAGGCCCTTCAAGCAAAAACCTAGCTGTGACTGGAGCACTGGTCTATTTGCCTGTCACTCCAAGAAAACTAAATTCCTATAAAGGCTGCTGGTGCTCCCTGATGACAGGTCAGAAACAAGTCCCCAGAGACTGTCTCTGGGAGTTTTCATAACTGTTATGAAAATTACCACAAATGCATTGGCTTAAAACAACAAAAATCTATTCTCTCTCAGGTCTGGAGGTGAGAAGTCCAAAGTCAAGACGTGAGTTCCCGCTGTTCCCGGTGGTTCCAGGAGATGCTGACTTTTGCATGCATCCTCCAATCTCTGCCTTTGTGGTCACTCTCCTCTCTTGTCTCAAACCCCCCCCCCCCCAATTGCCTCCCTCTTGTAAGGACAATTTATCACGGGATTTAGGGCCTACCTGGATGGTTTTGTCTTAAGATCCTTACTTTAATGACATCTGCAAAAACCCCTTTTCCAAATGAATTCACATTTGTAGATTCTAGGAGTTAGGACGTGGACATGCATTTGGGGGAGACACTAACTCACCATACCCCCCAAATATAGGACAAGGAGGGAGCCAAGAGAAGGCAGTGAAAACATGAAAAGATGGCTGGTACTGTAGAATATAGGTGAATACAAGTCACAGCTAGAGCTGTCACGCCCATCCTCGCCCCTTCAGCACTCCCCATTCTTGCAACACACCAGGGGCTTCTGCTGCACCCACTGTTCTCTCTCTGCCTAAGGGATTTCTCTGGTTGCTGGATTATGTTTGGCTCATGGGCAAGTGAGACAGGCTAAAAATAACAAGGAGTTCATGCCCCAGGGAAAAGATGTCAGCAGATGAAAGATAGGAGTTTGGGATAAATACCCCAGATTTCTACTCTGGCAGTTCAACTCGAGGAAAGCAAGTTCTGTCCAATCTTTCCAAGGTCCTAGTGGGCCTGAGCCCTAACTGCCTAAAGCAATAACTTTTGCCTTCTTTCCTTTCTCTCTCTTACTTTCCTTTTCCACTTTGAGGGTTTCCTGGTCTTTCCTTTCTCTCTCTCACTTTCCTTTTCCACTTTGAGGGTTTCCTGGTGTCATCTCTTCTATAACCTACCTGGGCCTAATACTTTGGTTAGGGTCTGCTTCACAGAAACTCAACAGAAACACTTAAACATCTGTACTTCCCATTTATTATTTATTATGTTATTATTTATGTTATTATTTAGCACTATGCTAAAAACTTCATTGTATGTAATTTACTCATTAACAATAGCCATTGGAGTCTCATGTTATTCTGATCATTTTGCAGATGCAAAAACAGAAGCTTAGAGAAGGTAAGCATCTCGCTGAAGACTTCATAGGTTAGTAGCCCAGGGAAAGCTGGGATTTGAAAAAGCTTTATGGAACCCCAAAATCCATGCCCTTAAATACTATGCTATAGCATCCTCCTATATTAAGGCTCCTATTTTAGGTTCCTCGAAAAATAGAGATTGATGTATAGAAAGTTTGTCAGAGAGTGTTGCCAATGTCAATACACATGGGGGAGAGACAAAAGCCAGGTTAGTCGGGGGGGAAGTTGGACTGTGATACAATCACGAAGGCCTCTTCCTGTTCCATGGGGAGCTCAGAAACTGGAAAGGCCTTTCAGAGTTGTCCTGCCTTGAGTCAAAGTGGCAAGTTATGTATACTCTCCCAGGATTAAGTAGTCTTTGGCTGTGTGCTGCCAAGGAAAATAAGGCATGACCTTGTGTGAGGTGGCTCTTAGCATAGGGTAGTTTCTGGAGGCAACTCAACTGAAAATCTTTAGCTATCAACACTCCAAACAACTAGGTCAATAGATGCCAATCTTGAGAAGGAGGATTGGGCTGGTTCACTAAGACATGAATTGTACAGTCCAACCCTTGTACTAATTTGATCTGATTTTATCATATAATAAGTTGTGGGAACAACTTCAGAGTTCTGTTTGATTGCTTTCCCTGAGAAAACTTATAAGAAAAAGGTTAATGGGCTGGATTTTAGCCTTCATCACTGTAACTGGTCTTGAAGTGGCAATTGATCTATCCATTCTATAATGACCTTACCCTCAGCTGTCCCTTCTGCTGGTTTAGGTGGTTTTATAAGTGGAATAACCACACCTTCAACCCTGAGGGATCTAGACACTGATCAGTATGCTGTTCTCAGGCGGTGACTGCTATCTTTATTAATTTACTATCAAAATTGAGGAAAGAATTATCAAGAGACACTCAGGTGGGTCACCTGGGCGCCTACCCTATTCTTCTCTCTCCTGCTGTGTCACAGAAGTCTTACTTCTTCATGAAGGTTGGAAGCAGTAACTCCTGCCAGGATGAAGACAACCTGCTTTGTGTTCCTATCTATTGGCATGAGAAGCCTCAAGTGACTGGGTACAGCCCAGTAGCTTAAAGTTCAATGGGACTCTTGATTTGCCCCTTGGGGCAAATGTTTCCATTCAAACTAGGACTTTTAAATCCATAGAAACTAGTGTTATTGGAACCAAAATGCAGTGGTGGCCAGGATCACTCCTACTTCCCTGCCTTTGCTCTGAATATGTGCATTCTACATACTAATGACCCAATACCATATAATGCTAACTTATTTAGAGTGTATGTTGAATCTTGGGGGAGAGAGCATCCTTGCAGGGTATCATATCCAAGTTGGCACCTAACCACACCTTCTAAATTTCATGCCATTGCTCCATCGGGCTTCAAGCTTCTGAATGGTGCAGTAAGTAATGAGACCAATAGAGCCCATGATAATGTTGTTTGGGCCAAAGTGATGTCATATAGTGCTCATGTCAGTGGATCAGATACTCTGTAAGCTCTTGGGTAATGTTTCTGGATGGTACCCTGTGGGAAGAAAAGACAAATCTATGCCTCCTAAAACATGTCCATATGCCTATCTGAACCAACCATTGTCCTCACATGATGGAAAGAGTCCAGAGTACTCACATGGTCATTGTATATCCAGTCTCCTCAAGGCATGATGCCATATCAGGGCAGTTACAACAAAGGCTTCTGTTGATCATACGGGAAGCTTGGGAACAAGAATGGCTCTTCAGGGTTCTCTTAATTTAAGAAAAGAGGGCTGGACCTTTATATCCCCAGTGACTAGTGATTGGATGCTGGCTATCCCCAGAAAGACAAAAATTCTGGGCAAGACAGTAATAACTTCCTCCAGCTGAAATAGATGCCAGAAGAGCAACTCAGCTGAGAGCTTCCAGCCCCCAACCATCCTAGCAGCTGGGGAAGGACCTGGCCACACAGTATCCAGCATCCAGTAGGACTGATTTATCTCCCATGAAGGGACTATGTTTGCTTTCTTTTTTTCTCCCTACAGAAATGTATTGGCAGTTAGCAGATTGCTGGTGGTTTTAGCAGGAGCTATATAGAGGAAAGAGGAACACAGACAGTTAAGTAGTAAATCTAAAATAAGGGAGCTAAGCTTGTGAGTCTAAACCCCTCTTGCAAGAAACTTTGTGGAAAGAAGAGGAATTCCAGAGAATGTAGAGGGAGAATGGTGTAGGATACTCTTCTTTCTTTCCCCAGTGAGTGCACTTCCAAAATAGATGACTGGGGCTATGAGAGAAATTGGGAAGAACTTTTTCTCTGTGTGACGCTAATTAATCCCCAGGGGAATTGAATCTGTAGTTCCAGCTTCATTAGTATCAACCTAGATCAACCAATTGGCCGGAGAGCAACCAGGCTTCCTGCGAGCATTAGCAGTCAGGGTCAAGCTCATCTTAAAGTTATTTACTAGGTCAGATAGAGAGGTTGGGTTTATGCTCATGGTATCTAAAAGTGTCTCTCATAATGTGTGAGATCTGACACTGGGGAGTTTAAATGGGCTTGGCTGATACTTTGAGAAAACTTTCCTACTTATGCCCAAAAGATAACAATGAAAAATTTAAATAAAGATGAGCATTAGGGGCTCTGGAGTATTTTGATGGAATAGATTTGAAGAGGGCAATGGAGTCAGACGTTGTCAGGACCATCTATGCTTTCAAATAGCAGGTCCCATGCAAATGTATTTTCTGAGCATTTTTCAGCTATACATCTGTTTAGTCTGTAAAAATCTGGAGAACTGAGCTCATTATGATATAAATATAACTGATGAGGGAAAGTGGAATTCTCATCAACTCCTGAAGTACAGATCTGAATAATTTCCCAAGTCTCATGTTTCACTGTATATATATTTTTTTCTGCTTAGGAAGATCCATCCTCAATTAAATCAGGAAGGAGTCAAGATTGCTTGAGCAGGAAACCTAAGCAAGTTCAGCCTTTTGCCTTATGCTTTTTTTTGAAGATGGATGGGGTATGGGAGAAGATGGATGAGAGTGTGGGTCTCATTCCAAATAACATGAAGAACTCTCTTTGTATGGATGTTAGAAGCCTGTCCTGAGCTGAAGGAGGAGTTGGAACCAGGTAGGCATCAGGGTCAAGTAGTAGGTTCATACTTGGACACCGTAAGCATATCCTTTATGAGAGGACAGTCTAGACTGGTCTCATGCTCAACAAAATTGAAGGCACCTCTGGATGGCTGAATCTTCTTCTCAAGCCTCTTAGAACTCCTTCCATAGTTGTCTCTTTTTCATCTTTCAGATCTCTGAGTTTAAATACCCTTTTTTCAAAAGGTGGGAGGTACCATTATGTAGGTAAAGTTGATATTCCCTGTTATTCTCTCCCTCATTCTCTTTGTTGTTTCCTTTATAGTACACATCCAAATTTTAAATTACCCTTATTTCCTCATCTGTCTCACCCACTTGAGTATAACTCGCATGAAGGCAAGGACTAAGTCTGTGTCATAATCAAATCCCAGTGCCTGGCACCTGCTAATCATTTATTAAACTGATGTTGATTGAATAAGTGGAAAGATTTGACTTAGAAAGCACCACAAGGCAATGTTGATCCTTTATTTTAAAGTCATAGCACAGAGCCCAATCTTATCTTTACTATCAACCAGCACTGTGACTGGCCAAGCCGTTCGGTCTCTCTGGGAGTCATCTGCAAAATGGAAAGTTAGAAGAGTTCATTTTAACTCCAGAGTTATGCAGCTATTAATAGAATAGACTGATTGCATATGTTCTGGAGTTTTGAAGTGTATTATTTTGAATTTAGCCTTCCAAGGAGCATTTCTCTTTCTAACTGGTTTATGTACCTTATTTTTCACAGAGCAGCTTGTTTTGACCAGAAACAAGAAATCCCTAGTGCAAATTAAATTAAACACTAGGGTCCATTCAAAATGGTTACAAATAATGTGGAAAATTCAAAGCTTTTGTGGCCTGTTCAAAACATTTCAAATGCTTGAGGAAATGACAGTATTTACTGGACTATCAGCTGGTTCTTCCAGGCTAAAAGCAGAGGTACTGGAAAGTTGAGAAACTTGACAGGCTCACGGTTATGGACAGAGGCATAAATTGCCATTATGTATGTTCTCTAAGCAGAGGCCTAGCAGAAGACCAGAGAACAGTGGTCCTGAGGGTTCGTGGAAACTTGGGATCTAGATAGGACTTGCCATTTTGGCACAGGGCTCAGGTCTCTTTGATGGGCACCCACGAGTAGAGGGCAATACTACAAATTGAAGGAAGTCATGGCTTATTCTCTGGTTGTTTGTGCTATTTCAGGTATTAAGATGTTTGCTGGTACTAATATGAAACCAATAGATAAACAACTACACATGAGAGAAAAACACAATTAAATTCAAGTTGGGAGTGAGGGGGAGGAAGGAAAGGGGAGAGGGGAAGAGGGTGGGGGATTGATAAACTCTCACCTGGTGGGAACAATGTAAGGGTATACAGCTCACTGCATGAAGAACTCAACTACAACTTGACCTTTACTTAACAAATGCAAACAATATAACCTAATCATTTGTACCCTCATATTAATCTGAAATTAAGAAAAAAATGTTTTCTGAGGTCCAGCTATTCATTTTATCACTGTAGATTTCTAATGGTGACTTCCAGAAGGAAAACATACAAAGGAAATTATTTTGTTTGAGGCCCAGCATCTCTAATTGTTAGTAGCATTTTTTACATTTTCCTCAGTAAGTTGGAACCAAGTGCTTAGCTGACAAAGTAGCATCAATCTACTCACAGCACTGAACTGCGAAGGTGGAGAGGCAGTAACAGATTGGAGACAAGCTCATCTACAAGGACCCAAAAGATCCAATTAGCAGAGGATGGCTGGTTTGAAAATGAGAGTTCCCACACAGAGCAGCCAGGCTACTGGGTGAAGACTTTATCCACACAACCATGGATGACCTAGGGCCTTGCTAATTGCATCCTGTGACAGAGCTTTCACTACCAGTGTAGACACACATTCAGAAAGATTAAGTGCACTTCTGCATTTTAAGAGAGATTAGAAACCTGCAAACCAACAGCAAGTCCTAGAAGGAGCAGACTTCTTTAGAAGCTTGAATTCCATCAATATTAGTTAGACAACTCTTTCAGCTAAAGTACAGTGGTTAAGGATGGATTTATTCCAAACTCAGCTCCAAACCCCAAAAAGAACAAAGAAAAAAAATGTCACCACATGTAAATCAACACACTTTAGGACCCAGTGTATCCACCACAGGCAAAATGTTTATTTCTAACCTCACTCTTAGACGTCATAAGATTAATAGGTCTCTTGTCCTCCCTCTCATTCCCCCTCTTTCTTTTGTTTTCCAATTCCTCTTCTTGTTTCTTCACCAAAGACTTTGATGAAAATCTCCCTAGGGTTCTGGGCTATTTGCCTTGTCTCTTCTCTACTTCTAGTGAAAAAGAATCCATTTTCTCTCAACCTCAGAAACTTCTGAGGCAATATAAGTGTGAGTTTTAAAGACTTACTCCTCTCATATATGTTGTATATTGTACATGTGATAGGAAGTATGTGTATAATGGGAAATTCAGGGTTAAATCCACCAAGTATAGAAACACAAGTGGTATGTTATTTCTTTACAGATTGAGGATATCATAGACAGCATTATGCCTATTTGCCCCTTTTCTGTACCCTAGAAATATCTCATATATCTCTTATTCTCCCCAGCTGGATGGTTGAAATCAATTGATAAAAGTTTGAGGGTTTGGTTTGCATTAAAATTCAAAACACCCTGGAAAGGCTTACCCTATTAAGCTGCTTTTAAATCTGATGCAACCCAGTGAAGGAGTTTACTCTTTTCTGAGAGCAAGAGTTGCCAGGACAGAGGTGAGAACACACTGAAATGGGTACGATGGGAGGAATCACAGATGGTGTCTGAAGAGAATGCTCAAGTCCCTTCCCCCATTCCATCTCCTCACATTCCCAATTTCTGCCAGAAAGCAGCTATCTCTTCCCAGTATAGGTTAAGCTTCTTCTTGCTTTTTTTAGCCTGGCTGACGACCAAGAAGCCCTGTGCTGCCTCTTTCTTTGGGCACACTTTACTCCTTCATTCTGTGCTCTCAACATCATGCCAGGCATCATGTTCGCTACTGGGTGGGCATCGGCAAATAAGGCGACATCTGCTTTCCCAGGGCTTATCATCTAGGACCAACAATAAATAAGGAGGTAGACACGTAACCAATGGTGGCTAGCTCCACAATGGCAGCAGACGGGGCTGTGATGGACGCTCTTGGTGAGTGGTCCATTATTATAGACAAGGCAGGACAGCATCTCTATGGAGGTGAAGATGGAAAAGGGAAGGGGCCAGCCCCCTGTGGACAGGAAGACTGGTGTTCTAGGCAGAAGGACCAGCCAGTGTGAAAACCATGACTCAGAGGACAAGTCAGAATTTAAAGAAAAAATGTTCAAGTATGAATCATCGATTCTACCTGAGTCTTGAGCACATGTTTTCAGGCAGAAAGTATTCACTCACAGGCTATTTTATGGTTCTCCTACCAGGTGACTATTTGGTGGGCTGGGGGGACATTGGAGTAGAATAGAAGGACAGTATGTTTAAATTTTTTAATCTTATTTTTCCTATTGAAAACTAGAGGAGAGAGAGAGAAGAAAAAAATCCCTGAGATTTAGGTGAAATATAATTTACCTCCAAATAAATGATGTATTTCTTTGAGTTGTTGGAATGTTGTCTCACAAATCTATTTGTTTCCATTACATTTTTGAGTGTCTGGATTTTGTTCTTCAATCAGCAGACACCTCAGAGAATGGTAATAGTTGGGAAGGGGGGGGGGGGGGCGCGGAGGTTTTAAAACATGCCCTGGGTCACCACACTATTAGGAGTTCTCAGAAGAACCTTGTGTAGAAAAGAGGAGGCTAACTGAGCCTAGAGGTTGCCTTCAGCTCACCAGTGCTGTGATCATCAGGAAGGTGATAATCATTGGTACCAGCCGTCTACTGCATGTGCCTGACAGTCTCTCTTCTTTGGAAAACTGTCCCTCCTTCCTCCATGCCAGTAGGACAGATCCTGTTTGTCCTGACTCTAGGGTGGGCACATGACCCCAAAATGGCCAGGGTAGCCCAGTATTCTGATCATGGTGATTGGCTCAGCTAAGGGCATGTGACTCAAAAGGGCCTACCACAGCCCTTCCTTGAGATTTGATAGTGGGAGCTGAAAGAGAGTCTCTCTCCTCTTCTAGGATCAGGCGCTATAAGGATTAAGTGGGTCTGAGGCTATGAGAAGATGTTTTACTGCCAAAGAGAGAGCCTGAGATTAAAACCAGCAGAGGTGAGTGGAAAGAGAGAGGGAGAAAGAGAGAGCCCAGGTATCATGGACTGGGTCCCAGACCTCACCACTTTGAAACAAGATGCAATCTCAGACTTCCTAGCCAATACATTACATTTTTTGCTGTAAGTGCTATTTTGAGTTGAATTTCTAGCTCTTGTAACTAGTAGATGTGAATTAATAGATTCTCCCTGCTGAAATGTTTTTCTCATTTCCACCAAGTCTTGCTAGAACAACTTGATATAAATTCATGTATACTTTTCAGCCACCACCAAACATTGGCCAGTTCTCATGTAGTGTCCTGTTTATTTTCCTGTTTATCTTCACTCAAGTATATTACAAGACTTTGAATTCTTCAAGTACAGATCATTATCGAGGAGAAATGTCAAAGTGTATTATTGCATCTGTGATAAGAACAAACAGTGCTCAGAATGAGTTACGTAATAGGAATTAATTTTCATTTTGAATGTACTTTATTAGAACTTCATCACCTAATTGGAGGTATTATTTTTAGACAACTCTCTGTTCTCATTCATGACAAGAAGATTTATTTTTTCTTAAATTGGGAAACAAACAGAAAACTTTTTTCCCTAGTTCTTAGATTTAAAAAGAAGACTCATAAATTGGGGAGGTTAGCGGCCTGTACTTGTGACCTGCATAAAATGCTTCCTCTTCTTCCTGAACCATCACAAGAAAAATCACTGTTCAAAGCGGTGCTTAGTTGTTGTCAGGCCACTCAAGCTAATCCTGAAGATGAGTCATTATATTTAAACCCTAGGAAGTGAACACTCAGAGATGGTCCTGTGACCTTTTCCAACATTGTCCACTGCAGTGAGGAAGGAAAATCCAACCACATCAATAAATTGGAAATCCGGGGGGTCCTAACTTCAGATCTACCTCTAGCAAAGTTAAGAAACTGAATAATAAAATTCTTCAACTTCTCTCAGTTTCTTTATTCAAGTAAGACCGTCTAAGGATTCTGATGATAATTCTGCTAAAAAAAAAAATCTTAGGTTGATTAAGCAGGCAACAGTAAGATTACTGTTTTAGTAATCTTAACACTTTAAGACATGAAGCACCAATAAAGAAAATTCAATGACTTTCTGGGAAAATTACAACCATTCCCCTTGGAATCCTAAGTTATTAATATTTCTGCAAAGTCAGGTTGGCGCAGGAAAGTCCTGGAATCCTGTTTAATAGAGTAGCATGCTATTATTTCTTCCTGGTTAGCCATTTAGTGAAAATGATCAAATATAATGTAATAATGCTCTGGGGAAAATCAGAAACTATTTGAGCTGGAAGAGACCTTAAGCTATTCACTTTGTAGGTGAAGAGTCACTCATGGCAGTTCTGGGACCTGTTCAAGGTCTCATAAGGTATGATAAGTGTTTAGCAGTACCTCAGGTTCCAGGATGATGCTGAAGTATTAAGTATTTGTCCCACATTCTGCCCAGCCCATTATCTACCTTTCTCAAAATATGTTCTCAGAATACTACTGAACAGGTATTCTGTGAGTAAAGAATTATTCAGAAAAATAAATTTGGAAATAGCATGTATTGCAGCTCTTCTTGGAAAATGTTAAAGATTCAGATGTCCTATAGTAAAAAGAAAAAGAAGAAGATTACTTACTTATGTTTATTGGGGAATTTGCCCAAAATATTTGTGTAAGGAAACCTTATTCCATGAAACATGCCCCCAACACGAGCAGGTCAGGTTTTCCATATGGAAAAGACTTATAAGCCTGTTTGATGTTTGCTCTGCCATATAAATCCAAGCTCCTGAGCACATTTCTAGCTCTGTTCTGGCCTATATTGGGACAGGTTAGAGTTTATTTAAAATGCTAAATTAAAAAATCTAGTGTTCTACTAAGGGAAAATTTCAGGCATATCATTTCTGGCATTTTCACAGCAAAATACCAAAATGCTATAACTTAGGAAATACTGAAGGGCCATCACTCAGTGAAATTTAGCATGTGGTTTTTGGAATCAAACATTCTGGCAATTAACTGTCTGAGTAAGCTTGAAATATGAACCTGTGAGTCAGGATGACCAAGCCAGCTCCACATGGGTGTGCCTAGCAGACAAGGAGTTATTAATAGTCTTAAGTGGGCCTATTAGCCAATGCTATTGAACATCTTCCAGTGAAATTGCTGTATTTCTCCAGGACTCACCAATTCAAATGCCTTTAGAGACCAGGCACTAGCATAAATCAGTCCATTTTGAATTGGGAATTGCCTGCCCACTAAAAACAAAACAAAAAACAATTATACTATGTCACCCAGATAAAATTCATTGGTGGGATGAATTAGTTACATGGGCTGGCAGTGTTCAATCCTTGTCTTAGACTTAAAAGTGGGGCATAATTAACAGCAGACCAAATGATCTTAGGAAAGTGGCATTCTGCTCTCTCACAGGATCACAGAACAGAGTCATCTGCTGATGAGCATCGTGATTTATGATTCATGATTGCCATCCAGGAGTACCATCTTACAAATAATAGGCAGATGTGCCATTCCCATGAAATTAGCAGAGAGTGGGATATATTTATCACTCCAACTACATTGATTGTTATCGGCGTTTTTGATGGTTCAGAAAACTCTGGAGGATCGCTGCAAAGCTTCTGGGGCATAATTCTGACCAACAGTCACATTGTAACAGACAGACTCACAGGGGAACACTTTTATTGAACAGTGCAAGTGCTAATTAGGGTAAGTTATGGTGAGGTTAGACCTGTGGAATTTACTGGCTAATGTGAAATGCCACCACTTAAAACAACAGAAGATTACTAAAATGTGCCCAAATGGTTGAAAATCAGTAGCAACATAGAAAATGAGGAAATGAGCATGTTTCGTTCATAAGAAGAGCCAGGAAGCTTCTATGGAAGACAGGTTTTCAGGAGGAAAAATGCTGTTGTTTTTGAAAAGTAATTTCTTTTTGGAAGAGCTATTAAATTAGGATGAATACCCATCATTAGTAGTGGTGATAACTCATACCTTCCCACATGCAGAAAGAGCCATGACCTGTGCATTCTGATTTGAGGAAATTACTTAACCTTCTTCCTCTAAGAATTTCAGAACACAGGAAGAATCTGTGAGTTCTTGTGAGTTCTCTGAGGGCAATGAGGTTTCTTCTGTGGCCTCAGAATAACTCCCTCAATGCCCATTCCTGTGCCATCGCCAGAGTAGGCACTCAACACAGAGAAGAAATATGTTCCCTGGAAGAATAATAATGCTGACTAGCGTTGACTAAGCTCTTGCTATATGCAAGCAAGGCACCCCACTGGGTGTTTATGTACAATGTCATTAATTCTTGTGGCAAGGCCTATTTTATAGATAAGCAGACTGAGCCAGAGGGAGGGTGGGTGCCTTGTTCAACATGACATGACGTGACGGAGTTCCAAGAGGTCAGGTTCCAAAGCCCATATGCTTTCCTGTAACTAGGTATGAATGTGCAGGAATGGAAGTGTCTGAGGAACCAGTGGGGTTTGGGGAGAGTATGGCTGGAATCTGTAGGAATTATTGGATTGTGTTTGCCAAGATATAAGTAAAGACGAGCTTTGAAAGAAAGAATTAACTTTACAAGAAGAGGGAGCATTACAGATTACAGAGGGTTCAATGCCATTTATCCCACCTGTACTTCAGAACTAAGTACAGATCAATATTTGCATTTATGATATTGGGAGCTTGCTGAGAGCTTGGGTTAAGAATGTGTAGTGGGGGCTGGGCACAGTGGCTCACAACTGTAACCCTAGCATTGTGGGAGGCCACGTTGGGCGGATTGGTTGAGTTCAGGAGTTTGAGACCAGCCTGAGCAAGAGCAGGACCCTGTCTCTGCTAAAAATAGAAAAACTAGCTGGGCATGGTGGTAACATGGCTATAGTCCCGCCAGTCTGAAGGTTAAAGCAGGAGGATCGCTTGAGCCCAAGAGTTTGAGTTTGCCGTGAGCTATGAAACCATAGCACTCTACCCAGAGAAACAGAGTAAGACTCTGCCTAAAAAAAAGAAAGAAGGAAGGAAGGAAGGAAGGAAGGAAGGAAGGAAGGAAGGAAGGAAGGAAAAAAGAAAGAAAGAAAGAAAGAAAGAAAGAAAGAAAGAAAGAAAGAAAGAAAGAAAAATGTAATGGGTTCACTTGTGTCCCCTAAGAAGATATGGCCAAGTCCTAACCCCTGGAACCTCAGAATGTGTTATTATTTGGAAGAAGCATCTTTGCGGATGTAACGAGAATGAGGAGCTCCAGATGAGATCGTCCTGAAGTTGGGGCCAGCTCTTAGATCCCCTGTCTTTTATAAGAGACAGAAAACGAGGAGACAGAGACAGACGGAGGAAAGCCACGTGGAGACAGAGGCAGACATTGAAGTGATGTGCCCAGAGGTTGAGGAACAGCAGCATGGCCAGAGCCTTTAGAAGCTAGGAGAGAGGCATAGAACTGATTCTTCCTTAGAGCTTCCAGAAGGAATCACTTTGCTGATGTTTTGATTTCAGACGTGTGGCCACCAGCACTATGAGAGAATAAATTTCTGCAGTTTTAAGCCACCAAGTTCACAGTGATTTGTTACGGCAACCCTAGGGAACTAATATAGAGTGCCTGTCAAATTTATTTCTGTGGATCTGCTGCTTACTGTGGCTCCCAGATTTCTCCCAGAGGTCATGGTGCATCTGCAGAGAGCTGGTTTGAAAAGGGGAGACGGAGCTAGACGTCCTGGTTTGGAAGTTAGAAAAGGTCCCTTCACATGGCCTCTTAGTCTGCAGTTTTTATGTTCTTGCTGGGGAACTGTGGAAACTGACACTGAAAACCAGACCATTAGGTTTGAATTACTTAACTCATCTTGATTCTTCTTTTCATTGCTCTGTGACATGACCTTAAACAATTTATTCACTATCAGTTTCCTGGTCAGTAAATCAGGACTGCAACTTCAGCTCCTTTATTCAGCCCTTGGCCAGAGAGACAGAGCAGTCTACATTTAACAAGTGTGGTATGTCCTCAGTTCCTTCCCGAGTCACCCCTCCCAGAGGTTGTTGCATGTCATCCCTTGATGTTAAAGAGTTAGTGACAGCCACCATAAAGGGTTAATGTTCTGGTGTCAACGCACTCCAGCACAGAGACATGAGGCAATGTCTCACCGGGTGCCTTCAGCAAGCCTGCTATGGAAACAAACCACCAGAGCTCTTGGGAGGTGCTTAGTGTCGCCACAGATTCAAAACACACATCACAGGTCTATAATGGAGACTGATCCTTCCTTCCCAGGGGACAGGTCTACCCAGGCTGTGCTGCTCTAGCTGGCTGTTGAGAGTGAGAGGCCTCAGACAGAGTCCACCAACATGACCAGGTACGAAAATGGAGCCTGCTCAGCACATGAGAGATTCTGAGCTGTGAACTGCCCAGATCATCTCCCATCACCACGCTGTTTATTTCGGCTCCACTGTGTTTTCGTACTGCTAATGTGAGGTGCGATCCCTGCAGCATTTCGTCAGCATCACCTTTGGAAAACATGTATTGTCTTTGCCAGGAATGGGAGAAATGTTCTGCTTTCTGCTGGTGAAGAAAACAATGCTGTTGCTCCCTTTACAAGTATTTAAGGATAGCCTCTTTGTGCGGCCTCTCTTAGGTATTAGAGAGAGGGCGGTGAATATAACAGAAAAAGTTTCTCCTTGTGGAGCGTGTCATCTGGTGGGAACAGACTAACAACACGCAAATGGTAATAAATGTATAGTTGTCCTGGTGGTGATAAGGGATGTGAAGAAAGAAAGCAGGGCAGATGGGTAGAGGGAGTTTGTGGCGATATTACTCTGCTTAGGCTGCCATAGCAAACACTGTGGACCGGGTGGCTCAAACAATAGACATTTACCTATCTATTATTTATTTATTTATGCATTCATTTATTTATTTATTGAGATAGGGTCTTGCTTTCTTCTCCAGGCTATGGTGCTGTGGCATCATCATAGTTCATGGATACTTCAAACTTCTGTGCTCAAACAATCTTCCTTCCTCAGCCTCCAGAGAAGCTGGGATTACAGGTGCACACCACCATACTCAGCTAATTTTTGTATACATATATATTTTTTATTGTAGAGACGAGTCCTTGCTTTGTTGCTCAGGCTGGTCTTAAACTTTGGTCTTAAGCAGTACTCTCACTCACTTAGCCTCCCAGGGGGCTAAGATTACAGGCATGAGCCACCGTGCCTGGCTGAGAAATTTCTTTTCTCATAGTTCTAGAAGCTAGAGTGTCTAAGATTAAGATGCTAGACAGCTGGGTTTCTGGTGAGGGCCTTCTTCCTGGCTTACAGACAACTGTCTTTTTGCTGTTTCCTGGCATGGCAGAGAGGGGTTGGGGAAACAAATGTCTCTTCTTATGAGGACATTAATCCCATCAGATCAGAACTCTCCCTATGATGTCTTTTAACCTGAATTGTTTCCTTGCTCCAAATGAGGTCACACTGGGGGTTAGAGCTTCCACCTGTGGACCTGGGGGACACAGAATCCAGTCCATAGTGGTGGGACGGTGGAGGTTGCCATTTTAGGTAGGATGGCAGGATGATCTTCCCTGATGTGAGAGGGTGAAAAGAAATGAGGGAATGAAACTTGCGGATAACTAGAGAATGCTTTCCAGATGGACAAAAGAGCAAAGGCAAAGTCCCCAAGATAAGAATGTGCCTGGGGAGTTTGAGCAGTAGCAGGATACCAGTGGGTCTGGAATGCAGGGAGCCAGGGAGAGAGTGCAAAGGCTGGACTCATGAGAGGCTCGAGGGTGGTAGGACTAACTACGAAGTATCAGGCTGGGTGATACTTCGTAGGTCACTGTAGCCCCTGAGTGACATGCTCTGGTGTGAGGGTTTAAAGGGTCTCCTCAGCTTCCATGTTGAGGAGCAATGTCTGAAGCGGGCAGTGCTGGCGCTAGCTGTGGTGGTGGTAGCTGGTGATGTGTACTTTCTTCCTGTGGCAGTGAGTTGCCGAAGTTGGCTTACAACAGCTCTTCACCAACTTGTACACGTGTGTGTCTTCCCATGTAGGGAGGTAGGTAGGGCTTCTTGCCTCTTCTCGCACCTGGGCTGTTCTTATGATGGGCTCCGACCACTAGAATGCAGGGGAAGTGACATGTTTGGACTTCTGAAGAAGACAGGCCATTTCCACTTCTTGCCTCTTGAAATCCAACTGTCATGCTGCAAGAAGCCTGAGACACATGGAGCCACCACATGGGGAGAACTGTGGGGCTGCGGGTGACAGTTCCAGCTAAGATACCACCTGTCAGCCACGTAAGTGTGATGTCCTGTCCTGTCCTGCACTTTCAGCCCAGTCAAGTGCCTGAAGCCTGCAGTCCTTGCCAATATTACATGGAAGAATCATTCAGCAAAGTCAGGGAAAAGTAAAAGAGCTGGTGTTTTGCCTGGAGTTCAATAGCTATTCATCACAGAGCAATCAGACAACAAAAACACGCCCTCTCTCATTTGCCTTTCATTCCTTTTTTCTTTCCCTCCTCCCATTCCACTTTCCTTTCCTTCCTTATTTTTTTCTTTTCCTCTTCCTTTTCTTTCTTCTTTTCTCTTGTACACTACCATCTGTTCATTTCATCCACCTGTATTAGTCCCACATGGAAGGAACAAAGGCTAAATTATATGCTTAAGAAAATATTTAACTAATTAATTTTTTAATTCAAGAAATATTAACTGGCACACAGGCATAAAAGGTATAAGAAATATAGTCTAGCAAGGGGGAGGGGAAAAGAGGAAGAGGGAAGGCAATTGGCAGGATCTCGCCTAACGTGCACAACGTGAGGGTGTACAAAACACCTCCTAGGTGAAGAGCTCTACTGCAGCTTGAACTTTGCCTTGGAAATGAGAACAATGTAACCTAAAAATTTGTACCCTCATATTAATTTGAAATAAAAAAATTAAAAAGTTAAAAAAAGAAGAAAATAAAATATTTAACAAATTAGAGAAATATCTAGAAATATCTAAAAAGACACAGAGAGAGAGAGAGAGAGAGATTGAGAAGGAGAGACGCAGGGGAAGGGGCAGAAAACTTACTCATGTATCAGAGAATTGAAGGTGAAAGAGTTAAGGGAAAATTAAACATGTAAATTATGTATTTCTTTTTATTTATTTATTTCTTATTTTTTTTTGAGACAGAGCCTCAAGCTGTCATCCTGGGTAGAGTGCTGTGGCATCACAACTCACAGCAACATTCTCTTGTCTCAACCTCCCAAGTAGCTGGGACCACAGGCATCCTCCACAACGCCTGGCTATTTTTTAGTTGTAGCTGTCATTGTTGTTTGGCAGGCTCGGGCTGGATTCGAACCCGCCAGCTCAGGTGTATGTGGTTGACGCCTTAGCCACTTGAGCTACAGGTGCCGAGCCATAAATTATGTATTTCTAATAATTCTTGGTCTTAGATCAAGTTGGCTGTCCCAGAACCCATCCTGGGATCATATACTTGTATGACTTTCTTGAGGCTTAAGGACTGCATTAGAGCATCCCAGCCTTCCCGGGAGCAGACTGTGAGACTCTGAGGCTGAAACCCTTCATTGCTACTGCAATAGCTTGACTTTAGTTAACCTAAGAAGCATTACTTGTGTATTAGTTTTCTAGTGATTGTAACAGATTACCACAGTGGCTTAAAACAACACCCATTTCTTAGCTCACAGTCTTGTAGGTTAAAAGTCCAGAAGTGAAGTGGTTGAGTTTTCTGCTCAGGGCCCCAGAAGGTACAGGCAAGTTGAGCAGCTGTCTGTGGGCTTTGAGGGAAGAATCAACTTCCAAGTTCATTCAGGGTATTGGCAGCACTCTGTTCCTTACAGTTGTAGGATTAAGGTCCCATTTCCTTGCAGGCTTTCAGCCAGGGGCTGCTCTGAGCTCCTCTGAGCTGCCCTCATTCTTTGTCAGATGGCCTTGTCGACATTCAAGCCAGCAAGGCTATGTGAAATGCTTCTCCAGTTCCAAATTTCTGACTTCTGTGATGAGCTGGAGAAAATGTTCTTTTAAAGGGCTCATGATACTAGGTCAGGCTCACCTGGAAAATCTCCCTCTCTTAAGGTCACTTGTGCCATATAACCTAAACTAGTCATGGGAATAAAAGCCATCATGTTCACAGTCCAGGGGATCATGCAGGTGGCATATACTGGGATTAGGGAAGAGGTGTTATGGAACATCTTAAAAGTGTATCAGACAGTAGTACAACGTGATCATTATTAGTGTTTAAAAGACTTGGCTCTTTATGGAGCAGGAAGGCTATAGATTGGAATAGAAATCTATTTGGGTGAATTGATGTGCTTAGAGACTTGGGTTTTTGTTTTTGTTTTTTTTCTTAAGAGACAGAGTCTCACTCCATTGCCCTGGGTAGAGGACCATGGTGTCATAGCTCACAGCAACCTCAAACTTTTCTTTCTTTTTTTTTTTTTTTTTTTGAGACATGGTCTCACTCTTTCTGGGTAGAGTCCTGTGGTATCAGAGCTCACAGAAACCTCAAACTCTTGGGCTCAAAAGATCCTCTTGCCTTAGCCTCCCTAGTAGCTCGGACTACAGATGCCTGCCACAACACCTAGCTAGTTTATTATTTATTTATTTATTTATTTATTTTTCAGTAGTGATGAGGTCTTTCTTTTGCTCAGGCTGGTCTTGAATTCCTGAGCTCAAGCAATCTACCTACTGCAGCCTCCCAAAGTGCCAGGATTACAGACATGAGCCACCATGCCTGGCTTTGTTTTTTGACTGAAAGAGGAAGGTGGTGTTTTTTGTTCTCTAGAGTGCAGAATAATTTATCACATTACCCTGCTCAGTACGAATTAACCTTGAGCCTCTGTAGAGAAAGAGCTCTTAGTGTGAAGCAGGAAGCAGGTGAACTCAGGGAAGACTTTTGCAAGACGCTGATTCAGAACCTGAGTGTGGGGGCTTGACTGCCCCTCTAGGTGTGCCACATCCCTTGCACACCTATCTCAGTGTTGACTTCCTATGTGGAAATATCCAGAAGAGGAGCAAGTGTGGTCAGTGCTCCAGGCTCTCATAAAAGCAGAGGAATGCGGAAGTCTCACAGTTCTGCCCTGGGGAGATAAGGCGCAAAGTTTTCTTAAAAAAAAAAATTTTTTTTTTAATGAAAAGTTTATTTTTAAAATATCAGTGACATTTTATAATCCTAGAGAAGAATGACAATTATGAAGTTAATTTCTATTTTACCATCACATCTAGAAATATTTGTATCTTTCTTTTCCTAGAAGTTGCAATAATTACAAGCTTATTTTGCTGTGCTTTTGCTGATACCAAGAAACATTCTTCTCTGCCTGGTTCATCCAATTGTTTAAGGTCTTCTTGATTATCTTACTCAGGGTCGCAAGTGCTGCCTCCTGGGTGCTGGGGACCTTTATAAAGAATTTAATTAGTTACTTCATTTAAAAGATGTCCAGACATCCACAAGGGATATTTAACCCAGAGTTGTGTTTCTACTAGTATATATATCACATAAAATTAGACAAGAATGATTTTTATGTTTGTGATGTCTAAGGGTCCAAGGTTTAATTATGTGTTTATGAGAAACTTGCTTCTAGACTGTTCTTTCTAAGAATAATTTCACTGGCTGTCCCATCCCTTCTCTCTGTCACAAGAGGTTCTGGAGTGTTCTCTCCCTGATAAATGAACAGTGTCCTTTGGGTGGGAGACTGAGGGTGGGAGTGTAACTTGCCCATCCTTAGGCACAGTGCACAGTATAAGGAACATCTGTCTGTTTTTCACAATTGCACAGCTGACTCTTACCTCAGAGTCTTTGTTCATGCTGTTCCCTTGCCTGAAGTTCTCTTCCCCCAGATTTCCAAAGGACTTGGAGATGTCCATCATTCCAGATGGTGCTCAGATACAACCTGCTCACCAAGGTTGTCCTGGGCCTTTCTGTCACTGTCTGTCACATTGTCTGGTTTCATTTTCTTCATAACATTCTTACAACTATCTCAAATGATGGTATTGGCAGTTTCCTTTTATAACCAATAACGTTTGATATTATTTTAAAATAGTTGATTTGGGATCAAATCTGAGGATAGTTAGATACCCCCAAATTTCTAAAAATAGCCATAAAATATCAGGCCCTGGGCCCTTCCCTAGGTCTGACTACATGGTTATAAATGTGGCCCTGTTACACTCAGCAGATGGGGAGTTGGGCTGGGGCTCCTGGGAAGGAAAGGGGGAAGGAAGAGAGATTGGGAGTCAGGGACCACTGGCCTCCTGTAATGGCCATCAATTTGCCCCACCAGGAGACCTCGGATCTCCAGGGAATTATTCCTAGCGTCTATGGACTTTAGTGGAGAAATAATTGGCTAAGCTGTAGAATCAGCAGGTTTGCACTGGCACAGACATCTGAGCAAAGTGGGGGTTGGCAAGGAAGTAACTCTAAGAGCTTAATATGTGTGTCAGGAGTCTTGGGCTGTTAGTAAACACCTAGAGTATTGTCTGCTTCTCACCTGGAATTGTCTGAAGGTAGGGTGCTTAATAAGCAGATGGGGCCAAAATGGTGACTAAAGACTGTAAACTGGTGTACCTGGGAGGGATAACATTACCTTTAGTCCTTAGAGGCCTCACGGGGTGGGGGTCCCACTACCCATGTCAAGGAGTGCACAAAAGTGCAGTCTTGATCAGGTGACAAGCGAGTTCACTCACCAGAGAGTATCGGCGTGAGTTCAGCATCCCAAAACACACACCTATAATCTGTGCCAGGACCCTGTAATGTCCAGATGGTCTAGCAGATGCTTTTCTAATTAAGATTTATCAACCAGGCTCAGCTCAGTAGTAAAATGTGATAGCAACAGGGGGCATCAGCACCTGGCCATTGGCTAGAGGCTTTTTCTAAAGCAGGATGTGTGGTCAGTTGATGAACATTTCATTGTCTGGAAGGAACTCTAGACATAGTAAGTCATGTTTACAAGATTTCATTGAAGCAGATATTTTTTAAATGTGAAGAAAGGTTCTGTGCAGAAATATGACTCAAGAGAAAAGGGCATTTCTCAAAATGGATGAGGCAGAAAAGGAACTCTCTAAAACTACTCAGATAGTTCCCCGGGGAGCGCTCCAGTGACTGTAGACTTTAAAGGTCAGGTAAATAAAGTTAAATGACCAATAGGTAACTAAGAGTGGAAGCAAAGCATGTATTGTGAAAGCTAACCAGACTCAGCACTTGTGAGAAGGGAAGGAAACCGAAAACATCATGTTTACTCTCAGAACCAGAATTCGAGCCAAGATGGCCCAAAACAATGTTTGGCGAGATTGACACAACACTAGCAGGTGGAATTTCCTTCCTCTGATTTCCTTTCCACTTCTTTCTTTCCATCTCCTGAGCCAATGGACCTCAAACTGGGTGAGTGTGGAAGAAGCATTATTGAAAGGAATTTAAATGTGAACAATGGAGAGATCTGTCATGGACCAAAGATGGTAGGCATTCAATTTTTGCCAAAGTTATGTACAGAGTTAATACAAATTTTAATTCAAATCCCCGTGGATGTATATTCCTCAAAGCACACAGTCAAGAATGATTGCAGGAGCACAAGACATTATTTATAGATGAAAACTGGGAATAATCCAGGAGAATGTGTAAAGAAATTGCTGTGGGTACACTCAGCACACTGTTATGCAGCAATAAGGATGAGCATCTATGAATTACAGCAGGGACGAATTTCATAGATATTGTGTCATCAGATACAGAAGGGCAAATTCTGCATGACTTCCTTTACATACATTTCAAAAACAGGCAGAACCGATATAGACATTAGGATGGTGGTTGCCCTTGTGGGGGTAAGACCTGGAAGACCCAGAAAGGTCAGTGGATTGGGTACTGATTGGGGAAGGATTAATTTTGTGAAGATTCAAGTGTACACTTGTGACCTCTGTGCTTTTGTCTGTACGTTATACTTTTCTAAGATGTTTACATCATTTACAAAGTAAGGAAACACTTCCATGGGATTTTGTTTTGGAACTTGACCAAACTCTTCTGAAATTCATTTAAAAAATTATAAAGGATGGAGAGTGAGAGCAAGATGGTAGCCGAGTAACAGCTTCCCTGCAACTGGGCACTGTGAGTCTGGGGAGATAAGACTCCAGGCATCTCTGGCTGGTGGGATCTGCCTATAATTACACCTTTGAGGATACAGGGAGTCAGCAAGAGACTTCTGGACCCCAAGAGGAGGACAAAAACAGTGGAAAACTGGCAAGTGGTTGCGTGTGTTTGATCCATCTAATCCTGCCGGGAGCTGTAAGAACAGCAGCAGTGAGACTACAAACTGGAAAGGCCTTATTTGTGAACTGTTTTGGTGTTTTTGGTCTTGGAACTCAGTTGAACTTCCTCGGGGAGAGCTTGAGCAGGAGTGTGGAGAACTTTGGGTGTTGTCTAGGGCCCCAGATGGAGCTGTGGAGCCGGATGGAGTTAATAGTGTTCGGCTCCGGGCAGCAGGGAGCCATTGTGAGAGAACTACCCTGGCAAGCTCCGCCCTCAGGGGCGAAAAGCACGGATCGGGCAGGAGCTGGTAACCCAGTGACTGAGCAGCCTAAAGGCAGGGACTGAGCCACCTTACAGCCTTAACCCTCAGGGGCAGAGTGAGACCCAATTTGGCACACTGGGTAAGTGGATAGCCACTTCAGCAGTGATCCCAGTGACAAGCACTTTCCTGGGAAAGCTTCTGCTTAGCCACATTTAGAAGTTTAAAGTGCCTTTTAAGAGGGCTGAAGAGAAATTTAGGGTCTCCACCCTATGGGGTATGAGAAATCAGTGGAGGCCTCCAGTCATATCAGCACTGTGATATGACCAGAAGACCACCTGTTGCCCAGACAATATTCAACAAGATATATATACTGCTTTGTTTTTGGTTGTTTTTTTGTTGTTAGTTAGTTTGTTTTTTGTTTATTTTGTCATTGTTGTCTTGTTTTTTAATTTCAACATTTTCTGTACAGATTTTTTTCTTTTTCTTTCTCTTCTTTCTCAATTTTTCTAGTTTAAATATAATTTCTCATTGCTGCCTTCTTTAATAATTAGAACTTCATTTTTGCTAGTGTTTCTACTCCTATTATTTAGTTTTCCACCCAATTTTATCCCGTAAAGTTTTCTGTTTGCTTGTTTTGGTTTGATTTATAGCATTTTTGTCTTTCCTCTCTACTTGGAGGAGGTGGAGTACTGTGTCCAATCAGGTTAGCAAAGAGCTGCTGACTTCAAGGGAACCACCCAAACGGGCACCCCCAGAGGTTAGAGTTTTTTTAAGATTGTGTCAAAGTACCCTACTGTACACCTATATTGCTCTGTGTCCCTCTTTCTGTGCCTCTCTTCTTTTTGTCAATATTCCCTTTTACCTACCCACTCTCCTTTCTCTATTTTCTTTTCATTCTTCCTTTCTTTCTTCTGTCCCTTCTTGCTTTTCAAACTTCTCATCCTTCTGGTCCTGTACCAAAAGGACTCATCAAAACCTTAGTTCACAGGCATGGGAACTTAAAGAGCCAGAGGAAGTGAAAGGAAAATTCGGGCACGGACACAAATAAAAGACATCACTCATGAGGAAGAATCAGCAGAAAACTCCTGGAAACATGAAGAACCAGTCCAGAGCAACCCCT